>CAKAJE020000062.1:0-128619 GCA_916610135.2 Macropis europaea | reverse complement strand
TCACATTTGTTCAATTTACGTCGCTGATATTTCAGATAGCGTATTGGACTAAGCGGCATCTCAAAGCGCAAGAAATGTCGAGTAAAATGTACTATTAAACTTCTATGATAGGGCAATCAGAGACCCGATTAGATCATTTTATATTTTGGTTAATATAAGAATTCAGCGAAATTCTATCACATTTGGTCAATTTACGTCGCTCCTATTGCAGATAGCTTATTGGGCTAAGCGGCATCTCAAAGCGCATGAAATGACAAGTGAAATGCACTATTAAACTTCTAGGGTAGGGCGAACGAAGACCCGATTAGATCATTTTACATTGAGGTTAATATAAGCATTCAGCTAAATTCTATCACATTTGTTCAATTTACGTCGCTCCTATTTCAGATAGCGTATTGGGCTAAGCAGCATCTAAAAGCGCATGAAATAGCGAGTGAAATGCACTATTAAACTTCTAGGATAAGGCAAACAGAGACCCGATTAGATCATTTTATATTACGGTAAATATAAGAATTCAGCCTAATTCTGTCACATTTGTTCAACTTACGTAGCTCCTATTTCAGATAGCGTACTGGGCTAGGCGGCAACTTAAAGCGCGTGGAATGGCGAGTAAAATGCACCATTAAACTTCTATGGTAGGGCAATCAGAGAACCGATTAGATCATTTTATATTACGGTAAATATAAGAATTCAGCGTAATTCTGTCACATTTGTACAACTTACGTAGCTCCTATTTCAGATAGCGTATTGGGCTAAGCGGCATCTCAAAGCGCATGAAATGGCGAGTGAAATGCACTATTAATCTTCTAGGGTAGGGCAATCAGAGACCCGATTATATCATTTTATATTTTGGATAATATAATAATTCAGCGAAATTCTCTCACATTTGTTCAATTTACGTCGCTGATATTTCAGATAGCGTATTGGACTAAGCGGCATCTCAAAGCGCAAGAAATGTCGAGTAAAATGTACTATTAAACTTCTATGATAGGGCAATCAGAGACCCGATTAGATCATTTTATATTTTGGTTAATATAAGAATTCAGCGAAATTCTATCACATTTGTTCAATTTGCGTCGCTCCTATTTCAGATAGCTTATTGGGCTAAGCGGCATCGCAAAGCGCATGAAATGACGAGTGAAATGCACTATTAAACTTCTAGGGTAGGGCAAACAGAGACCCGATTAGATCATTTTATATTATGGTTAATTTAAGAATTCAGCAAAATTCTATCACATTTGTTCAATTTACGTCGCTCCTATTTCAGATAGCGTACTGGGCTAAGCGGCATCTCAAGCGCAAGAAATGGCGAGTAAAATGCACTATTAAACTTCTAGGGTAGGGCAAACAGAGACCCCGATTAGATCATTTTATATTACGGTTAATATAAGAATTCAGCAAAATTCTATCACATTTGTTCAATTTACGTCGCTCCTATTTCAGATAGCGTACTGGGCTAAGCGGCATCTCAAAGCGCAAGAAATGGCGAGTAAAATGCACTATTAAACTTCTAGGGTAGGGCAAACAGAGACCCGATTAGATCATTTTATATTACGGTTAATATAAGAATTCAGCGTAATTCTATCACATTTGTTCAACATACGTCACTCCTATTTCAGATAGCGTACTGGGCTTGGCGGCATCTTAAAGCGCGTGGAATGGCGAGTAAAATGCACTATTAAACTTCTATGATAGGGCAATCAGAGACCCGATTAGATCATTTTATATTTTGGTTAATATAAGAATTCAGCGAAATTCTATCACATTTGTTCAATTTGCGTCGCTCCTATTTCAGATAGCTTATTGGGCTAAGCGGCATCGCAAAGCGCATGGAATGACGAGTGAAATGCACTATTAAACTTCTAGGGTAGGGCAAACAGAGACCCGATTAGATCATTTTATATTATGGTTAATTTAAGAATTCAGCGAAATTCTATCACATTTGTTCAATTTACGTCGCTCCTATTTCAGATAGCGTACTGGGCTAAGCGGCATCTCAAAGCGCATGAAATGGCGAGTCAAATGCACTGTTAAACCTCTAGGGTAGGGCAAACAGAGACCCGATTAGATCATTTCATATTATGGTTTATTTAAGAATTCAGAAAAATTCTATCACATTTGTCCGATTTACGTCGCTCCTATTTCAGATAGCTTATTGAGCTAAGCGGCATCTCAAAGCGCATGAAATGACGTGTGAAATGCACTAGTAATCTTCTAGGGTAGGGTGAACAGAGACCCGATTAGATCATTTTACATTAAGGTTAATATAAGAATTCAGCGAGATTCTCTCACATTTGTTCAATTTACGTCGCTGATATTTCAGATAGCGTATTGGGCTAAGCGGCATCTCAAAGCGCAAGAAATGGCGAGTAAAATGTACTATTAAACTTCTAGGGTAGGGCAAACAGAGACCCGATTAGATCATTTTATATTATGGTTAATTTAAGAATTCAGCGAAATTCTATCACATTTGTTCAATTTACGTCGCTCATGTTGCAGATAGCGTATTGGGCTAAGCGGCATCTCAAAGCGCATGAACTGGCGAGTAAAATGCACTATTAAACTTCTAGGGTAAGGCAAACCGAGACCCGATTAGATCATTTAATATTACGGTTAATATAAGAATTCAGCGTAATTATATCACATTTGTTCAACATACGTCGCTCCTATTTCAGATAGTGTACTGGGCTAGGCGGCATCTTAAAGCGCGTGGAAGGGCGAGTAAAATGCACTACTACACTTCTATGATAGGGCAATCAGAGTCCCGTTTAGATCATTTTATATTTTGTTTAATATAAGATTTCATGGAAATTCTATCACATTTGTTCAATTTACGTGGCTCCTATTTCAGATAGCGTATTGGGCTAAGCGGCATCTAAAAGCGCATGAAATGACGAGAGAAATGCACTATTAAAGTTCTTGGGTAGGGCAAACAGAGACCCGATTATATCATTTTATATTATGGTTAATTTAAGAATTCAGCAAAAATTCTATCACATTTGTTCAACTTACGTAGCTCCTATTTCAGATAGCGTACTGGGCTAGGCGGCAACTTAAAGCGCGTGGAATGGCGAGTAAAATGCACTATTAAACTTCTATGATAGGGCAATCAGAGACCGATTAGATCATTTTATATTTTGGTTAATATAAGAATTCAGCGAAATTCTATCACATTTGTTCAATTTACGTCGCTCATGTTGCACATAGCGTATTGGGCTAAGCGGCATCTCAAAGCGCATGAAATGGCGAGTAAAATGCACTATTAAACTTCTAGGGTAAGGCAAACAGAGACCCGATTAGATCATTTTATATTACGGTTAATATAAGAATTCAGAGTAATTCTATCACATTTGTTCAATTTACGTCGCCCCTATTTCAGATAGCGTATTGCGCTGAGCGGCATCTCAAAGCGCATGAAATGGCGAGTCAAATGCACTACTAAACTTCTATGATAGGGAAATCAGAGACCCGATTAGATCATTTTATATTTTGGTTATATTAGAGTTCAGCGAAATTCTATCACATTTGTTCAATTACGTCGCTCCTATGTCAGATAGCGTATTGGGCTAAGCGGCATCTCAAAGCGCATGAAATGGCGAGTGAAATGCACTATTAATCTTCTAGGGTAGGGCAATCAGAGACCCGATTATATCATTTTATATTTTGGATAATATAATAATTCAGCGAAATTCTCTCACATTTGTTCAATTTACGTCGCTGATATTTCAGATAGCGTATTGGACTAAGCGGCATCTCAAAGCGCAAGAAATGTCAAGTAAAATGTACTATTAAACTTCTATGATAGGGCAATCAGAGACCCGATTAGATCATTTTATATTTTGGTTAATATAAGAATTCAGCGAAATTCTATCACATTTGTTCAATTTGCGTCCGCTCCTATTTCAGATAGCTTATTGGGCTAAGCGGCATCGCAAAGCGCATGAAATGACGAGTGAAATGCACTATTAAACTTCTAGGGTAGGGCAAACAGAGACCCGATTAGATCATTTTATATTACGGTTAATATAAGAATTCAGAGTAATTCTATCACATTTGTTCAATTTACGTCGCTCCTATTTCAGATAGCGTACTGGGCTAAGCGGCATCTCAAAGCGCAAGAAATGGCGAGTAAGATGCACTATTAAACTTCTAGGGTAGGGCAAACAGAGACACGATTAGATCATTTTATATTACGGTTAATATAAGAATTCAGCGTAATTCTATCACATTTGTTCAACATACGTCGCTCCTATTTCAGATAGCGTACTGGGCTTGGCGGCATCATAAAGCGCGGTGGAATGGCGAGTAAAATGCACTATTAAACTTCTATGATAGGGCAATCAGAGACCCGATTAGATCATTTTATATCTTGGTTAATATAAGAATTCAGCGAAATTCTATCACATTTGTTCAATTTGCGTCGCTCCTATTTCAGATAGCTTATTGGGCTAAGCGGCATCGCAAAGCGCATGAAATGACGAGTGAAATGCACTATTAAACTTCTAGGGTAGGGCAAACAGAGACCCGATTAGATCATTTTATATTATGGTTAATTTAAGAATTCAGCAAAATTCTATCACATTTGTTCAATTTACGTCGCTCCTATTTCAGATAGCGTACTGGGCTAAGCGGCATCTCAAAGCGCAAGAAATGGCGAGTAAAATGCACTATTAAACTTCTAGGGTAGGGCAAACAGAGACCCGATTAGATCATTTTATATTACGGTTAATATAAGAATTCAGCAAAATTCTATCACATTTGTTCAATTTACGTCGCTCCTATTTCAGATAGCGTACTGGGCTAAGCGCATCTCAAAGCGCAAGAAATGGCGAGTAAAATGCACTATTAAACTTCTATGATTGGGCAATCAGAGACCCGATTAGATCATTTTATATTTTGGTTAATATAAGAATTCAGCGAAATTCTATCACATTTGTTCAATTTACGTCGCTCCTATGTCAGATAGCGTATTGGGCTAAGCGGCATCTCAAAGCGCATGAAATGGCGAGTGAAATGAACTATTAATCTTCTAGGGTAAGGCAATCAGTGACCCCATTAGATCATTTTATATTATGGTTAATTGAAGAATTCAGCGAAATTCTATCACATTTGTTCAATTTACGTCGCTCCTATTTCAGATAGCGTATTGGGCTAAGCGGCATCTCAAAGCGCATGAAATGGCGAGTAAAATGCACTATTAAACTTCTAGGGTAAGGCAAACAGAGACCCGATTAGATTATTTTATATTTTGGTTAATATAATAATTCAGCGAAATTCTAACACATTTGTTCCATTTACGTCGCTCCAATTGCAGATAGCGTATTGGGCTAAGCGGCATCTTAAAGCGCGTGGAATGGCGAGTAAAATTCACTATTAAACTTCTATGATAGGGAAATCAGAGACCCGATTAGATCATTTTATATTTTGGTTATATTAGAGTTCAGCGAAATTCTATCACATTTGTTCAATTTACGTCGCTCCTATGTCAGATAGCGTATTGGGCTAAGCGGCATCTCAAAGCGCATGAAATGGCGAGTGAAATGCACTATTAATCTTCTAGGGTAGGGCAATCAGAGACCCGATTATATCATTTTATATTTTGGATAATATAATAATTCAGCGAAATTCTCTCACATTTGTTCAATTTACGTCGCTGATATTTCAGATAGCGTATTGGACTAAGCGGCATCTCAAAGCGCAAGAAATGTCAAGTAAAATGTATTATTAAACTTCTATGATAGGGCAATCAGAGACCCGATTAGATCATTTTATATTTTGGTTAATATAAGAATTCAGCGAAATTCTATCACATTTGTTCAATTTGCGTCGCTCCTATTTCAGATAGCTTATTGGGCTAAGCGGCATCGCAAACCGCATGAAATGACGAGTGAAATGCACTATTAAACTTCTAGGGTAAGGCAAACAGAGACCCGATTAGATCATTTTATATTACGGTTAATATAAGAATTCAGAGTAATACTATCACATTTGTTCAATTTACGTCGCTCCTATTTCAGATAGCGTCCTGGGCTAAGCGGCATCTCAAAGCGCAAGAAATGGCGAGTAAGATGCACTATTAAACTTCTAGGGTAGGGCAAACAGAGACACGATTAGATCATTTTATATTACGGTTAATATAAGAATTCAGCGTAATTCTATCACATTTGTTCAACATACGTCGCTCCTATTTCAGATAGCGTACTGGGCTTGGCGGCATCATAAAGCGCGTGGAATGGCGAGTAAAATGCACTATTAAACTTCTATGATAGGGCAATCAGAGACCCGATTAGATCATTTTATATCTTGGTTAATATAAGAATTCAGCGAAATTCTATCACATTTGTTCAATTTGCGTCGCTCCTATTTCAGATAGCTTATTGGGCTAAGCGGCATCGCAAAGCGCATGAAATGACGAGTGAAATGCACTATTAAACTTCTAGGGTAGGGCAAACAGAGACCCGATTAGATCATTTTATATTATGGTTAATTTAAGAATTCAGCAAAATTCTATCACATTTGTTCAATTTACGTCGCTCCTATTTCAGATAGCGTACTGGGCTAAGCGGCATCTCAAAGCGCAAGAAATGGCGAGTAAAATGCACTATTAAACTTCTAGGGTAGGGCAAACAGAGACCCGATTAGATCATTTTATATTACGGTTAATATAAGAATTCAGCAAAATTCTATCACATTTGTTCAATTTACGTCGCTCCTATTTCAGATAGCGTACTGGGCTAAGCGGCATCTCAAAGCGCAAGAAATGGCGAGTAAAATGCACTATTAAACTTCTAGGGTAGGGCAAACAGAGACCCGATTAGATCATTTTATATTACGGTTAATATAAGAATTCAGCAAAATTCTATCACATTTGTTCAATTTACGTCGCTCCTATTTCAGATAGCGTACTGAGCTAGCGGCATCTCAAAGCGCAAGAAATGGCGAGTAAAATGCACTATTAAACTTCTAGGGTAGGGCAAACAGAGACCCGATTAGATCATTTTATATTACGGTTAATATAAGAATTCAGCGTAATTCTATCACATTTGTTCAACTTACGTCGCTCCTATTTCAGATAGCGTACTGGGCAAGGCGGTATCTCAAAGCGCGTGGAAGGGCGAGTAAAATGCACTACTAAACTTCTATGATAGGGCAATCAGAGACCCCATTAGATCATTTTATATTATGGTTAATTTAAGAATTCAGCGAAATTCTATCACATTTGTTCAATTTACGTCGCTCCTATGTCAGATAGCGTATTGGGCTAAGCGGCATCTCAAAGCGCATGAAATGGCGAGTAAAATGCACTATTAAACTTCTAGGATAAGGCAAACAGAGACCCGATTAGATCATTTTATATTACGGTAAATATAAGAATTCAGCGTAATTCTGTCACATTTGTTCAACTTACGTAGTTCCTATATCAGATAGCGTACTGGGCTAGTCGGCAACTTAAAGCGCGTGGAATGTCGAGTAAAATACACGATCAAACTTCTATGATAGGGCAATCAGAGACCCGATTAGATCATTTTATATTTTGGTTAATATAAGAATTCAGCGAAATTCTATCACATTTGTTCAATTTACGTCGCTCCTATTTCAGATAGCGTATTGGGCTGAGCAGCATCTCAAAGCGCATGAAATGGCGAGTAAAATGCACTGTTAAACATCTAGGGTAGGGCAAACAGAGACCCGATTAGATCATTTCATATTATGGTTTATTTAAGAATTCAGAAAAATTCTATCACATTTGTCCGATTTACGTCGCTCCTATTTCAGATAGCTTATTGAGCTAAGCGGCATCTCAAAGCGCATGAAATGACGTGTGAAATGCACTAGTAATCTTCTAGGGTAGGGCGAACAGAGACCCGATTAGATCATTTTACATTAAGGTTAATATAAGAATTCAGCGAGATTCTCTCACATTTGTTCAATTTACGTCGCTGATATTTCAGATAGCGTATTGGGCTAAGCGGCATCTCAAAGCGCATGAAATGGCGAGTAAAATGCACTATTCAACTTCTAGGGTAGGGCAAACAGAGACTTGATTAGATCATTTTATATTATGGTTAATTTAAGAATTCAGCGAAATTCTATCACATTTGTTCAATTTACGTCGCTCCTATTGCAGATAGCGTATTGGGCGAAGCGGCATCTTAAAGCGCGTGGAATGGCGAGTAAAATTCACTATTAAACTTCTATGATAGGGCAATCAGAGACCCGATTAGATCATTTTACATTGAGGTTAATATAAGAATTCAGCGAAATTCTATCACATTTGTTCAATTTACGTTGCTCCTATTTCAGATAGCGTATTGGGCTAAGCGGCATCTCAAAGCGCATGAAATGGCGACTAAAATGCACTATTAAACTTCTAGGATAAGGCAAACAGAGACCCGATTAGATCATTTTATATTACGGTAAATATAAGAATTCAGCGTAATTCTGTCACATTTGTTCAACTTACGTAGCTCCTATTTCAGATAGCGTACTGGGCTAGGCGGCAACTTAAAGCGCGTGGAATGGCGAGTAAAATGCACCATTAAACTTCTATGGTAGGGCAATCAGAGAACCGATTAGATCATTTTATATTACGGTAAATATAAGAATTCAGCGTAATTCTGTCACATTTCTTCAACTTACGCAGCTCCTATTTCAGATAGCGTATTGGGCTAAGCGGCATCTCAAAGCGCATGAAATGGCGAGTAAAGTGCACTATTAAACTTCTAGGATAAGGCAAACAGAGACCCGATTAGATCATTTTATGTTGCGGTTAATATAAGAATTCAGCGTAATTCTGTCACATTTGTTCAACTTACGTAGCTCCTATTTCTGATAGCGTACTGGGCTAGGCGGCAACTTAAAGCGCGTGGAATGGCGAGTAAAATGCACTATTAAACTTCTATGATAGGGCAATCAGAGACCCGATTAGATCATTTTACTTTAAGGTTAATATAAGAATTCAGCGAGATTCTCTCACATTTGTTCAATTTACGTCGCTGATATTTCAGATAGCGTATTGGGCTAAGCGGCATCTCAAAGCGCAAGAAATGGCGAGTAAAATGTACTATTAAACTTCTAGGGTAGGGCAAACAGAGACCCGATTAGATCATTTTATATTATGGTTAATTTAAGAATTCAGCGAAATTCTATCACATTTGTTCAATTTACGTCGCTCATGTTGCAGATAGCGTACTGGGCTAAGCGGCATCTCAAAGCGCATGAAATGTCGAGTAAAATGCACTATTAAACTTCTAGGGTAAGGCAAACCGAGACCCGATTAGATCATTTAATATTACGGTTAATATAATAATTCAGCGTAATTATATCACATTTGTTCAACATACGTAGCTCCTGTTTCAGATAGCGTACTGGGCTAAGCGGCAACTTAAAGCACGTGGAATGGCGAGTAAAATGCACTATTAAACTTCTATGATTGGGCAATCAGAGACCCGATTAGATCATTTTATATTTTGGTTAATATAAGAATTCAGCGAAATTCTATCACATTTGTTCAATTTACGTCGCTCCTATGTCAGATAGCGTATTGGGCTAAGCGGCATCTCAAAGCGCATGAAATGGCGAGTGAAATGCACTATTAATCTTCTAGGGTAAGGCAATCAGTGACCCCATTAGATCATTTTATATTATGGTTAATTGAAGAATTCAGCGAAATTCTATCACATTTGTTCAATTTACGTCGCTCCTATTTCAGATAGCGTATTGGGCTAAGCGGCATCTCAAAGCGCATGAAATGGCGAGTAAAATGCACTATTAAACTTCTAGGGTAAGGCAAACAGAGACCCGATTAGATTATTTTATATTTTGGTTAATATAATAATTCAGCGAAATTCTAACACATTTGTTCCATTTACGTCGCTCCAATTGCAGATAGCGTATTGGGCTAAGCGGCATCTTAAAGCGCGTGGAATGGCGAGTAAAATTCACTATTAAACTTCTATGATAGGGCAATCAGAGACCCGATTAGATCATTTTATATTTTGGTTAATATAAGAATTCAGCGAAATTCTATCACATTTGGTCAATTTACGTCGCTCCTATTGCAGATAGCTTATTGGGCTAAGCGGCATCTCAAAGCGCATGAAATGACAAGTGAAATGCACTATTAAACTTCTAGGGTAGGGCGAACGAAGACCCGATTAGATCATTTTACATTGAGGTTAATATAAGAATTCAGCGAAATTCTATCACATTTGTTCAATTTACGTCGCTCCTATTTCAGATAGCGTATTGGGCTAAGCAGCATCTCAAAGCGCATGAAATAGCGAGTGAAATGCACTATTAAACTTCTAGGATAAGGCAAACAGAGACCCGATTAGATCATTTTATATTACGGTAAATATAAGAATTCAGCGTAATTCTGTCACATTTGTTCAACTTACGTAGCTCCTATTTCAGATAGCGTACTGGGCTAGGCGGCAACTTAAAGCGCGTGGAATGGCGAGTAAAATGCACCATTAAACTTCTATGGTAGGGCAATCAGAGAACCGATTCGATCATTTTATATTACGGTAAATATAAGAATTCAGCGTAATTCTGTCACATTTGTTCAACTTACGTAGCTCCTATTTCAGATAGCGTATTGGGCTAAGCGGCATCTCAAAGCGCATGAAATGGCGAGTAAAATGCACTATTAAACATCTAGGATAAGGCAAACAGAGACCCGATTAGATCATTTTATATTGCGGTTAATATAAGAATTCAGCGTAACTCTGACACATTTGTTCAACTTACGTAGCTCCTATTACAGATAGCGTACTGGGCTAGGCGGCATCTTATAGCGCGTGGAATGGCGGGTAAAACGCACTATTAAACTTCTATGATAGGGCAATCAGAGACCCGATTAGATCATTTTATGTTTTGGTTAATATAAGAATTCAGCGAAATTCTATCACATTTGTTCAATTTACGTCGCTCCTATTTCAGATAGCGTATTGGGGTAAGCTGCATCTCAAAGCGCAGGACATGGCGAGTAAAATGCAGTACTAAACTTCTAGGGTAGGCAAACAGAGACCCGATTAGATCATTTTATATTGCGGTTAATATAAGAATTCAGCGTAACTCTGTCACATTTGTTCACCTTACGTAGCTCCTATTTCAGATAGCGTCCTGGGCTAGGCGGCATCTTAAAGCGCGTAGAATGGCGAGTAAAATGCACTATTAAACTTCTAGGATAAGGCAAACAGAGACCCGATTAGATCATTTTATATTACGGTTAATATAAGAATTCAGCGTAATTCTGTCACATTTGTTCAACATACGTAGCTCCTATTTCAGATAGCGTACTGGGCTAGGCGGCAACTTAAAGCGCGTGGAATGTCTAGTAAAATACACTATCAAACTTCTATGATAGGGCAATCAGAGACTCGATTAGATCATTTTATATTTTGGTTAATATAAGAATTCAGAGAAATTCTATCACATTTGTTTAATTTACGTCGCTCCTATTTCAGATAGCTTATTGGGCTAAGCGGCATCGCAAAGCGCATGAAATGACGAGTGAAATGCACTATTAAACTTCTAGGGTAGGGCAAACAGAGACCCGATTAGATCATTTTACATTAAGGTTAATATAAGAATTCAGGGAAATTCTATCACATTTGTTCAACATACGTCGCTCCTATTTCAGATAGCGTACTGGGCTAGGCGGCATCTTAAAGCGCGTGGAACGGCGAGTAAAATTCACTATTAAACTTCTAGGGTAGGGCAATCAGAGACCCGATTAGATCATTTTATATTTTGGTTAATATAAGAATTCAGAGAAATTCTATCACATTTGTTTAATTTACGTCGCTCCTATTTCAGATAGCTTATTGGGCTAAGCGGCATCGCAAAGCGCATGAAATGACGAGTGAAATGCACTATTAAACTTCTAGGGTAGGGCAAACAGAGACCCGATTAGATCATTTTATATTATGGTTAATTTAAGAATTCAGCAAAATTCTATCACATTTGTTCAATTTACGTCGCTCCTATTTCAGATAGCGTACTGGGCTAAGCGGCATCTCAAAGCGCAAGAAATGGCGAGTAAAATGCACTATTAAACTTCTAGGGTAGGGCAAACAGAGACCCGATTAGATCATTTTATATTACGGTTAATATAAGAATTCAGCAAAATTCTATCACATTTGTTCAATTTACGTCGCTCCTATTTCAGATAGCGTACTGGGCTAAGCGGCATCTCAAAGCGCAAGAAATGGCGAGTAAAATGCACTATTAAACTTCTAGGGTAGGGCAAACAGAGACCCGATTAGATCATTTTATATTACGGTTAATATAAGAATTCAGCGTAATTCTATCACATTTGTTCAACATACGTCGCTCCTATTTCAGATAGCGTACTGGGCTTGGCGGCATCTTAAAGCGCGTGGAATGGCGAGTAAAATGCACTATTAAACTTCTATGATAGGGCAATCAGAGACCCGATTAGATCATTTTATATTTTGGTTAATATAAGAATTCAGCGAAATTCTATCACATTTGTTCAATTTGCGTCGCTCCTATTTCAGATAGCTTATTGGGCTAAGCGACATCGCAAAGCGCATGGAATGACGAGTGAAATGCACTATTAAACTTCTAGGGTAGGGCAAACAGAGACCCGATTAGATCATTTTATATTATGGTTAATTTAAGAATTCAGCGAAATTCTATCACATTTGTTCAATTTACGTCGCTCCTATTTCAGATAGCGTACTGGGCTAAGCGGCATCTCAAAGCGCATGAAATGGCGAGTCAAATGCACTGTTAAACCTCTAGGGTAGGGCAAACAGAGACCCGATTAGATCATTTCATATTATGGTTTATTTAAGAATTCAGAAAAATTCTATCACATTTGTCCGATTTACGTCGCTCCTATTTCAGATAGCTTATTGAGCTAAGCGGCATCTCAAAGCGCATGAAATGACGTGTGAACTGCACTAGTAATCTTCTAGGGTAGGGCGAACAGAGACCCGATTAGATCATTTTACATTAAGGTTAATATAAGAATTCAGCGAGATTCTCTCACATTTGTTCAATTTACGTCGCTGATATTTCAGATAGCGTATTGGGCTAAGCGGCATCTCAAAGCGCAAGAAATGGCGAGTAAAATGTACTATTAAACTTCTAGGGTAGGGCAAACAGAGACCCGATTAGATCATTTTATATTATGGTTAATTTAAGAATTCAGCGAAATTCTATCACATTTGTTCAATTTACGTCGCTCATGTTGCAGATAGCGTATTGGGCTAAGCGGCATCTCAAAGCGCATGAACTGGCGAGTAAAATGCACTATTAAACTTCTAGGGTAAGGCAAACCGAGACCCGATTAGATCATTTAATATTACGGTTAATATAAGAATTCAGCGTAATTATATCACATTTGTTCAACATACGTCGCTCCTATTTCAGATAGTGTACTGGGCTAGGCGGCAACTTAAAGCGCGTGGAATGGCGAGTAAAATGCACTATTAAACTTCTATGATAGGGCAATCAGAGACCCGATTAGATCATTTTATATTTTGGTTAATATAAGAATTCAGCGAAATTCTATCACATTTGTTCAATTTACGTCGCTCATGTTGCAGATAGCGTATTGGGCTAAGCGGCATCTCAAAGCGCATGAAATGGCGAGTAAAATGCACTATTAAACTTCTAGGGTAAGGCAAACAGAGACCCGATTAGATCATTTTATATTACGGTTAATATAAGAATTCAGAGTAATTCTATCACATTTGTTCAATTTACGTCGCCCCTATTTCAGATAGCGTATTGCGCTGAGCGGCATCTCAAAGCGCAAGAAATGTCGAGTAAAATGTACTATTAAACTTCTATGATAGGGCAATCAGAGACCCGATTAGATCATTTTATATTTTGGTTAATATAAGAATTCAGCGAAATTCTATCACATTTGTTCAATTTGCGTCGCTCCTATTTCAGATAGCTTATTGGGCTAAGCGGCATCGCAAAGCGCATGAAATGACGTGTGAAATGCACTATTAAACTTCTAGGGTAGGGCAAACAGAGACCCGATTAGATCATTTTATATTACGGTTAATATAAGAATTCAGCAAAATTCTATCACATTTGTTCAATTTACGTCGCTCCTATTTCAGATAGCGTACTGGGCTAAGCGGCATCTCAAAGCGCAAGAAATGGCGAGTAAAATGCACTATTAAACTTCTAGGGTAGGGCAAACAGAGACCCGATTAGATCATTTTATATTACGGTTAATATAAGAATTCAGCGTAATTCTATCACATTTGTTCAACATACGTCGCTCCTATTTCAGATAGCGTACTGGGCTTGGCGGCATCATAAAGCGCGTGGAATGGCGAGTAAAATGCACTATTAAACTTCTATGATAGGGCAATCAGAGACCCGATTAGATCATTTTATATCTTGGTTAATATAAGATTTCAGCGAAATTCTATCACATTTGTTCAATTTGCGTCGCTCCTATTTCAGATAGCTTATTGGGCTAAGCGGCATCGCAAAGCGCATGAAATGACGAGTGAAATGCACTATTAAACTTCTAGGGTAGGGCAAACAGAGACCCGATTAGATCATTTTATATTATGGTTAATTTAAGAATTCAGCAAAATTCTATCACATTTGTTCAATTTACGTCGCTCCTATTTCAGATAGCGTACTGGGCTAAGCGGCATCTCAAAGCGCAAGAAATGGCGAGTCAAATGCACTATTAAACTTCTAGGGTAGGGCAAACAGAGACCCGATTAGATCATTTTATATTACGGTTAATATAAGAATTCAGCAAAATTCTATCACATTTGTTCAATTTACGTCGCTCCTATTTCAGATAGCGTACTGAGCTAAGCGGCATCTCAAAGCGCAAGAAATGGCGAGTAAAATGCACTATTAAACTTCTAGGATAAGGCAAACAGAGACCCGATTAGATCATTTTATATTACGGTTAATATAAGAATTCAGCGTAATTCTGTCACATTTGTTCAACATACGTAGCTCCTATTTCAGATAGCGTACTGGGCTAGGCGGCAACTTAAAGCGCGTGGAATGTCTAGTAAAATACACTATCAAACTTCTATGATAGGGCAATCAGAGACTCGATTAGATCATTTTATATTTTGGTTAATATAAGAATTCAGAGAAATTCTATCACATTTGTTTAATTTACGTCGCTCCTATTTCAGATAGCTTATTGGGCTAAGCGGCATCGCAAAGCGCATGAAATGACGAGTGAAATGCACTATTAAACTTCTAGGGTAGGGCAAACAGAGACCCGATTAGATCATTTTACATTAAGGTTAATATAAGAATTCAGGGAAATTCTATCACATTTGTTCAACATACGTCGCTCCTATTTCAGATAGCGTACTGGGCTAGGCGGCATCTTAAAGCGCGTGGAACGGCGAGTAAAATTCACTATTAAACTTCTATGATAGGGCAATCAGAGACCCGATTAGATCATTTTATATTTTGGTTAATATAAGAATTCAGAGAAATTCTATCACATTTGTTTAATTTACGTCGCTCCTATTTCAGATAGCTTATTGGGCTAAGCGGCATCGCAAAGTGCATGAAATGACGAGTGAAATGCACTATTAAACTTCTAGGGTAGGGCAAACAGAGACCCGATTAGATCATTTTATATTATGGTTAATTTAAGAATTCAGCAAAATTCTATCACATTTGTTCAATTTACGTCGCTCCTATTTCAGATAGCGTACTGGGCTAAGCGGCATCTCAAAGCGCAAGAAATGGCGAGTAAAATGCACTATTAAACTTCTAGGGTAGGGCAAACAGAGACCCGATTAGATCATTTTATATTACGGTTAATATAAGAATTCAGCAAAATTCTATCACATTTGTTCAATTTACGTCGCTCCTATTTCAGATAGCGTACTGGGCTAAGCGGCATCTCAAAGCGCAAGAAATGGCGAGTAAAATGCACTATTAAACTTCTAGGGTAGGGCAAACAGAGACCCGATTAGATCATTTTATATTACGGTTAATATAAGAATTCAGCGTAATTCTATCACATTTGTTCAACATACGTCGCTCCTATTTCAGATAGCGTACTGGGCTTGGCGGCATCTTAAAGCGCGTGGAATGGCGAGTAAAATGCACTATTAAACTTCTATGATAGGGCAATCAGAGACCCGATTAGATCATTTTATATTTTGGTTAATATAAGAATTCAGCGAAATTCTATCACATTTGTTCAATTTGCGTCGCTCCTATTTCAGATAGCTTATTGGGCTAAGCGACATCGCAAAGCGCATGGAATGACGAGTGAAATGCACTATTAAACTTCTAGGGTAGGGCAAACAGAGACCCGATTAGATCATTTTATATTATGGTTAATTTAAGAATTCAGCGAAATTCTATCACATTTGTTCAATTTACGTCGCTCCTATTTCAGATAGCGTACTGGGCTAAGCGGCATCTCAAAGCGCATGAAATGGCGAGTCAAATGCACTGTTAAACCTCTAGGGTAGGGCAAACAGAGACCCGATTAGATCATTTCATATTATGGTTTATTTAAGAATTCAGCGAAATTCTATCACATTTGTTCAATTTACGTCGCTCATGTTGCAGATAGCGTATTGGGCTAAGCGGCATCTCAAAGCGCATGAACTGGCGAGTAAAATGCACTATTAAACTTCTAGGGTAAGGCAAACCGAGACCCGATTAGATCATTTAATATTACGGTTAATATAAGAATTCAGCGAAATTCTATCACATTTGTTCAATTTACGTCGCTCATGTTGCAGATAGCGTATTGGGCTAAGCGGCATCTCAAAGCGCATGAACTGGCGAGTAAAATGCACTATTAAACTTCTAGGGTAAGGCAAACCGAGACCCGATTAGATCATTTAATATTACGGTTAATATAAGAATTCAGCGTAATTATATCACATTTGTTCAACATACGTCGCTCCTATTTCAGATAGTGTACTGGGCTAGGCGGCAACTTAAAGCGCGTGGAATGGCGAGTAAAATGCACTATTAAACTTCTATGATAGGGCAATCAGAGACCCGATTAGATCATTTTATATTTTGGTTATATTAGAGTTCAGCGAAATTCTATCACATTTGTTCAATTTACGTCGCTCCTATGTCAGATAGCGTATTGGGCTAAGCGGCATCTCAAAGCGCATGAAATGGCGAGTGAAATGCACTATTAATCTTCTAGGGTAGGGCAATCAGAGACCCGATTATATCATTTTATATTTTGGATAATATAATAATTCAGCGAAATTCTCTCACATTTGTTCAATTTACGTCGCTGATATTTCAGATAGCGTATTGGACTAAGCGGCATCTCAAAGCGCAAGAAATGTCGAGTAAAATGTACTATTAAACTTCTATGATAGGGCAATCAGAGACCCGATTAGATCATTTTATATTTTGGTTAATATAAGAATTCAGCGAAATTCTATCACATTTGTTCAATTTGCGTCGCTCCTATTTCAGATAGCTTATTGGGCTAAGCGGCATCGCAAAGCGCATGAAATGACGAGTGAAATGCACTATTAAACTTCTAGGGTAGGGCAAACAGAGACCCGATTAGATCATTTTATATTACGGTTAATATAAGAATTCAGCAAAATTCTATCACATTTGTTCAATTTACGTCGCTCCTATTTCAGATAGCGTACTGGGCTAAGCGGCATCTCAAAGCGCAAGAAATGGCGAGTAAAATGCACTATTAAACTTCTAGGGTAGGGCAAACGGAGACCCGATTAGATCATTTTATATTACGGTTAATATAAGAATTCAGCGTAATTCTATCACATTTGTTCAACATACGTCGCTCCTATTTCAGATAGCGTACTGGGCTTGGCGGCATCATAAAGCGCGTGGAATGGCGAGTAAAATGCACTATTAAACTTCTATGATAGGGCAATCAGAGACCCGATTAGATCATTTTATATCTTGGTTAATATAAGATTTCAGCGAAATTCTATCACATTTGTTCAATTTGCGTCGCTCCTATTTCAGATAGCTTATTGGGCTAAGCGGCATCGCAAAGCGCATGAAATGACGAGTGAAATGCACTATTAAACTTCTAGGGTAGGGCAAACAGAGACCCGATTAGATCATTTTATATTATGGTTAATTTAAGAATTCAGCAAAATTCTATCACATTTGTTCAATTTACGTCGCTCCTATTTCAGATAGCGTACTGGGCTAAGCGGCATCTCAAAGCGCAAGAAATGGCGAGTAAAATGCACTATTAAACTTCTAGGGTAGGGCAAACAGAGACCCGATTAGATCATTTTATATTACGGTTAATATAAGAATTCAGCAAAATTCTATCACATTTGTTCAATTTACGTCGCTCCTATTTCAGATAGCGTACTGAGCTAAGCGGCATCTCAAAGCGCAAGAAATGGCGAGTAAAATGCACTATTAAACTTCTAGGGTAGGGCAAACAGAGACCCGATTAGATCATTTTATATTACGGTTAATATAAGAATTCAGCGTAATTCTATCACATTTGTTCAACTTACGTCGCTCCTATTTCAGATAGCGTACTGGGCAAGGCGGTATCTCAAAGCGCGTGGAAGGGCGAGTAAAATGCACTACTAAACTTCTATGATAGGGCAATCAGAGACCCCATTAGATCATTTTATATTATGGTTAATTTAAGAATTCAGCGAAATTCTATCACATTTGTTCAATTTACGTCGCTCCTATGTCAGATAGCGTATTGGGCTAAGCGGCATCTCAAAGCGCATGAAATGACAAGTGAAATGCACTATTAAACTTCTAGGGTCGGGCGAACAAAGACCCGATTAGATCATTTTACATTGAGGTTAATATAAGAATTCAGCG
Source organism: Macropis europaea (assembly GCA_916610135.2). Lineage (NCBI taxonomy): Eukaryota > Metazoa > Arthropoda > Insecta > Hymenoptera > Melittidae > Macropis > Macropis europaea. The sequence continues at coordinate 109,800 of CAKAJE020000062.1, read as the reverse complement.
AAATTCCATCACATTTGTTCAATTTACGTCGCTCCTATTTCAGATAGCGTATTGGGCTATGCGGCATCTCGAAGCGCATGAAATGGCGAGTAAAATGCACTATTAAACTTCTAGGATAAGGCAAACAGAGACCCGATTAGATCATTTTATATTACGGTAAATATAAGAATTCAGCGTAATTCTGTCACATTTGTTCAACTTACGTAGTTCCTATTTCAGATAGCGTACTGGGCTAGTCGGCAACTTAAAGCGCGTGGAATGTCGAGTAAAATACACTATCAAACTTCTATGATAGGGCAATCAGAGACCCGATTAGATCATTTTATATTTTGGTTAATATAAGAATTCAGCGAAATTCTATCACATTTGTTCAATTTACGTCGCTCCTATTTCAGATAGCGTATTGGGCTAAGCGGCATCTCAAAGCGCATGAAATGGCGAGTAAAATGCACTGTTAAACATCTAGGGTAGGGCAAACAGAGACCCGATTAGATCATTTCATATTATGGTTTATTTAAGAATTCAGAAAAATTCTATCACATTTGTCCGATTTACGTCGCTCCTATTTCAGATAGCTTATTGAGCTAAGCGGCATCTCAAAGCGCATGAAATGACGTGTGAAATGCACTAGTAATCTTCTAGGGTAGGGCGAACAGAGACCCGATTAGATCATTTTACATTAAGGTTAATATAAGAATTCAGCGAGATTCTCTCACATTTGTTCAATTTACGTCGCTGATATTTCAGATAGCGTATTGGGCTAAGCGGCATCTCAAAGCGCATGAAATGGCGAGTAAAATGCACTATTCAACTTCTAGGGTAGGGCAAACAGAGACTCGATTAGATCATTTTATATTATGGTTAATTTAAGAATTCAGCGAAATTCTATCACATTTGTTCAATTTACGTCGCTCCTATTGCAGATAGCGTATTGGGCGAAGCGGCATCTTAAAGCGCGTGGAATGGCGAGTAAAATTCACTATTAAACTTCTATGATAGGGCAATCAGAGACCCGATTAGATCATTTTATATTTTGGTTAATATAAGAATTCAGCTAAATTCTATCACATTTGTTCAATTTACGTCGCTCCTATGTCAGATAGCGTAGTGGGCTATGCGGCATCTCGAAGCGCATGAAATGACGAGTAAAATGCACTGTTAAACTTCTAGGGTAGGGCAAACAGAGACCCGATTAGATCATTTTATATTATGGTTAATTTAAGAATTCAGCGAAATTCTATCACATTTGTTCAATTTACGTCGCTCATGTTGCAGATAGCGTATTGGGCTGAGCGGCATCTCAAAGCGCATGAAATGGCGAGTAAAATGCACTATTAAACTTCTAGGGTAAGGCAAACCGAGACCCGATTAGATCATTTAATATTACGGTTAATATAAGAATTCAGCGTAATTATATCACATTTGTTCAACATACGTCGCTGCTATTTCAGATAGTGTACTGGGCTAGGCGGCATCTTAAAGCGCGTGGAAGGGCGAGTAAAATGCACTACTAAACTTCTATGATAGGGCAATCAGAGTCCCGTTTAGATCATTTTATATTTTGTTTAATATAAGATTTCATGGAAATTCTATCACATTTGTTCAAATTACGTCGCTCCTATTTCAGATAGCGTATTGGGCTAAGCGGCATCTCAAAGCGCATGAAATGACGAGAGAAATGCACTATTAAAGTTCTTGGGTAGGGCAAACAGAGACCCGATTATATCATTTTATATTATGGTTAATTTAAGAATTCAGTAAAATTCTATCACATTTGTTCAACTTACGTAGCTCCTATTTCAGATAGCGTACTGGGCTAGGCGGCAACTTAAAGCGCGTGGAATGGCGAGTAAAATGCACTATTAAACTTCTATGATAGGGCAATCAGAAACCCGATTAGATCATTTTATATTTTGGTTAATATAAGAATTCAGCGAAATTCTATCACATTTGTTCAATTTACGTCGCTGATATTTCAGACAACGTATTGGACTAAGCGGCATCTCAAAGCGCAAGACATGTCGAGTAAAATGCACTATTAAACTTCTAGGGTAGGGCAAACAGAGACCCGATAAGATCACTTTATATTATGGTTAATTTCAGAATTCAGCGAAATTCTCTCACATTTGTTCAATTTACGTCGCTGATATTTCAGATAGCGTATTGGGCTAAGCGGCAACTCAAAACGCGAGAAATGGCGAGTAAAATGCACTATTAAACTTCTAGGGTAGGGCAAACAGAGACCCGATTAGATCATTTTATATTTTGGTTAATATAAGAATTCAGCGAAATTCTATCACATTTGTTCAATTTACGTCGCTCGTATTTCAGATAGCGTATTGGGCTAAGCGGCAACTCAAAGCGCATGAAATGACGAATAAAATGCACAATTAAGCTTCTACGCTAGGGCGAACAGAGCCCCGATTAGATCATTTTACGTTATGGTTAATAAAAGAATTCAGAGAAATTCTATCACATTTGATCAATTTGCGTCGCTCCTATTTCAGATAGCGTACTGGGCTAAGCAGCATCTCAAAGCGCAAGAAATGGCGAGTAAAATGCACTATTAAACTTCTAGGGTAGGGCAAACAGAGACCCGATTAGATCATTTTATATTACGGTTAATATAAGAATTCAGCGTAATTCTATCACATTTGTTCAACTTACGTCGCTCCTATTTCAGATAGCGTACTGGGCAAGGCGGTATCTCAAAGCGCGTGGAAGGGCGAGTAAAATGCACTACTAAACTTCTATGATAGGGCAATCAGAGACCCCATTAGATCATTTTATATTATGGTTAATTTAAGAATTCAGCGAAATTCTATCACATTTGTTCAATTTACGTCGCTCCTATGTCAGATAGCGTATTGGGCTAAGCGGCATCTCAAAGCGCATGAAATGGCGAGTGAAATGCACTATAAATCTTCCAGGGTAGGGCAATCACAGACCCCATTAGATCATTTTATATTATGGTTAATTTAAGAATTCAGCGAAATTATATCACATTTGTTCAATTTACGTCACTCCTATTTCAGATAGCGTATTGGGCTAAGCGGCATCTCAAAGCGCATGAAATGGCGAGTAAAATGCACTATTAAACTTCTAGGGTAAGGCAAACAGAGACCCGATTAGATCATTTTATATTACGGTTAATATAAGAATTCAGAGTAATTCTATCACATTTGTTCAATTTACGTCGCCCCTATTTCAGTTAGCGTATTGGGCTAAGCGGCATCTCAAAGCGCATGAAATGGCGAGTCAAATGCACTACTAAACTTCTATGATAGGGAAATCAGAGACCCGATTAGATCATTTTATATTTTGGTTATATAAGAATTCAGCGAAATTCTATCACATTTGTTCAATTTACGTCGCTCCTATGTCAGATAGCGTATTGGGCTAAGCGGCATCTCATAGCGCATGAAATGGCGAGTGAAATGCAGTATTAATCTTCTAGGGTAGGGCAATCGGAGACCCGATTATATCATTTTATATTTTGGTTAATATAAGAATTCAGCGAAATTCTCTCACATTTGTTCAATTTACGTCGCTGATATTTCAGATAGCGTATTGGACTAAGCGGCATCTCAAAGCGCAAGAAATGTCGAGTAAAATGTACTATTAAACTTCTATGATAGGGCAATCAGAGACCCGATTAGACCATTTTTTATTTTGGTTAATATAAGAATTCAGCGAAATTCTATCACATTTGTTCAACATACGTCGCTCCCATTTCAGATAGCGTACTGGGCTTGGCGGCATCTTAAAGCGCGTGGAATGGCGAGTAAAATGCACTATTAAACTTCTATGATAGGGCAATCAGAGACCCGATTAGATCATTTTATATTTTGGTTAATATAAGAATTCAGCGAAATTCTATCACATTTGTTCAATTTGCGTCGCTCCTATTTCAGATAGCTTATTGGGCTAAGCGGCATCGCAAAGCGCATGAAATGACGAGTGAAATGCACTATTAAACTTCTAGGGTAGGGCAAACAGAGACCCGATTAGATCATTTTATATTATGGTTAATTTAAGAATTCAGCAAAATTCTATCACATTTGTTCAATTTACGTCGCTCCTATTTCAGATAGCGTACTGGGCTAAGCGGCATCTCAAAGCGCAACAAATGGCGAGTAAAATGCACTATTAAACTTCTAGGGTAGGGCAAACAGAGACCCGATTAGATCATTTTATATTACGGTTAATATAAGAATTCAGCGTAATTCTGTCACATTTGTTCAACTTACGTAGCTCCTGTTTCAGATAGCGTACTGGGCTAAGCGGCATCTCAACGCGCAAGAAATGGCGAGTAAAATGCACTATTAAACTTCTAGGGTAGGGCAAACAGAGACCCGATTAGATCATTTTATATTTTGGTTAATATAAGAATTCAGCGAAATTCTATCACATTTGTTCAATTTACGTCGCTCGTATTTCAGATAGCGTATTGGGCTAAGCGGCATCTCAAAGCGCATGAAATGGCGAGTGAAATGCACTATTAATCTTCTAGGGTAGGGCAATCAGAGACCCCATTAGATCATTTTATATTATGGTTAATTTAAGAATTCAGCGAAATTCTATCACATTTGTTCAATTTACGTCGCTCCTATTTCAGATAGCGTATTGGGCTGAGCGGCATCTCAAAACGCATGAAATGGCGAGTAAAATGCACTATTAAACTTCTAGCGTAAGGCAAACAGAGACCCGAATAGATTATTTTATATTTTGGTTAATATAATAATTCAGCGAAATTCTAACACATTTGTTCCATTTACGTCGCTCCAATTGCAGATAGCGTATTGGGCTAAGCGGCATCTTAAAGCGCGTGGAATGGCGAGTAAAATTCACTATTAAACTTCTATGATAGGGCAATCAGAGACCCGATTAGATCATTTTATATTTTGGTTAATATAAGAATTCAGCGAAATTCTATCACATTTGGTCAATTTACGTCGCTCCTATTGCAGATAGCTTATTGGGCTAAGCGGCATCTCAAAGCGCATGAAATGACAAGTGAAATGCACTATTAAACTTCTAGGGTAGGGCGAACGAAGACCCGATTAGATCATTTTACATTGAGGTTAATATAAGAATTCAGCGAAATTCTATCACATTTGTTCAATTTACGTCGCTCCTATTTCAGATAGCGTATTGGGCTAAGCAGCATCTCAAAGCGCATGAAATAGCGAGTAAAATGCACTATTAAACTTCTAGGATAAGTCAAACAGAGACCCGATTAGATCATTTTATATTACGGTAAATATAAGAATTCAGCGTAATTCTGTCACATTTGTTCAACTTACGTAGCTCCTATTTCAGATAGCGTACTGGGCTAGGCGGCAACATAATGCGCGTGGAATGGCGAGTAAAATGCACCATTAAACTTCTATGGTTGGGCAATCAGAGAACCGATTAGATCATTTTATATTACGGTAAATATAAGAATTCAGCGTAATTCTGTCACATTTGTTCAACTTACGTAGCTCCTATTTCAGATACCGTATTGGGCTAAGCGGCATCTCAAAGCGCATGAAATGGCGAGTAAAATGCACTATTAAACATCTAGGATAAGGCAAACAGAGACCCGATTAGATCATTTTATATTGCGGTTAATATAAGAATTCAGCGTAACTCTGACACATTTGTTCAACTTACGTAGCTCCTATTTCAGATAGCGTACTGGGCTAGGCGGCATCTTAAAGCGCGTGGAATGGCGGGTAAAATGCACTATAAAACTTCTATGATAGGGCAATCAGTGACCCGATTAGATCATTTTATGTTTTGGTTAATATAAGAATTCAGCGAAATTCTATCACATTTGTTCAATTTACGTCGCTCCTATTTCAGATAGCGTATTGGGGTAAGCTGCATCTCAAAGCGCAGGACATGGCGAGTAAAATGCACTACTAAACTTCTAGGGTAGGCAAACAGAGACCCGATTAGATCATTTTATATTGCGGTTAATATAAGAATTCAGCGTAACTCTGTCACATTTGTTCACCTTACGTAGCTCCTATTTCAGATAGCGTCCTGGGCTAGGCGGCATCTTAAAGCGCGTGGAATGGCGAGTAAAATGCTCTATTAAACTTCTAGGATAAGGCAAACAGAGACCCGATTAGATCATTTTATATTACGGGTAATATAAGAATTCAGCGTAATTCTGTCACATTTGTTCAACATACGTAGCTCCTATTTCAGATAGCGTACTGGGATAGGCGGCAACTTAAAGCGCGTGGAATGTCTAGTAAAATACACTATCAAACTTCTATGATAGGGCAATCAGAGACTCGATTAGATCATTTTATATTTTGGTTAATATAAGAATTCAGCGAAATTCTATCACATTTGTTCAATTTACGTCGCTCCTATTTCAGATAGCGTATTGGGCTAAGCGGCATCTCAAAGCGCATTAAATGGCGAGTAAAATGCACTATTAAACTTCTAGGGTAGGGCAATCAGAGACCCGACTTGATCATTTTATATTATGGTTAATTTAAGAATTCAGCAAAATTCTATCACATTTGTTCAGTTTACGTCGCTCCTATTTGAGATAGCGTACTGGGCTAGGCGGCACCTTAAAGCGCATGGAATGGCGAGTAAAATGCACTATTAAACTTCTATGATAGGGCAATCAGAGACCCGATTAGATCATTTTATATTTTGGTTAATATAAGAATTCAGCGAAATTCTATCACATTTGTTCAATTTACGTCGCTCCTATTTCAGATAGCTTATTGGGCTAAGCGGCATCGCAAAGCGCATGAAATGACGAGTGAAATGCACTATTAATCTTCTAGGGTAGGGCAATCAGAGACCCCATTAGATCATTTTATATTATGGTTAATTTAAGAATTCAGCGAAATTCTATCACATTTGTTCAATTTACATCGCTCCTTTTTCAGATAGCGTATTGGGCTAAGCGGCATCTCAAAGCGCATGAAATGGCGAGTAAAATGCACTATTAAACTTCTAGGGTAAGGCAAACAGAGACCCGATTAGATCATTTTATATTACGGTTAATATAAGAATTCAGAGTAATTCTATCACATTTGTTCAATTTACGTCGCCCCTATTTCAGATAGCGTATTGGACTAAGCGGCATCTCAAAGCGCATGAAATGGCGAGTCAAATGCACTGTTAAACTTCTATGATAGGGAAATCAGAGACCCGATTAGATTATTTTATATTTTGGTTAATATAATAATTCAGCGAAATTCTAACACATTTCTTCCATTTACGTCGCTCCTATTTCAGATAGCGTACTGGGCTAGGCGGCATCTTAAAGCGCATGGAATGGCGAGTAAAATGCACTATTAAACTTCAAGGGTAGGGCAAACAGAGACCCGATTAGATCATTTTATATTATGGTTAATTTAAGAATTCAGAAAAATTCTATCACATTTGTTCAATTTACGTCGTTCCTATTTCAGATAGCGTATTGGGCTATGCGGCATCTCAAAGCGCATGAAATGACGAGTAAAATGCACTGTTAAACTTCTAGGGTAGGGCAAACAGAGACCCGATTAGATCATTTTATATTACGGTTAATATAAGAATTCAGCGTAATTCTATCACATTTGTTCAACTTACGTCGCTCCTATTTCAGATAGCGTACTGGGCTAGGCGGTATCTCAAAGCGCGTGGAAGGGCGAGTAAAATGCACTACTAAACTTCTATGATAGGGCAATCAGAGACCCGATTAGATCATTTCATATTTTGGTTAATATAAGAATTCAGCGAAAATCTCTCACATTTGTTCAATTTACGTCGCTGATATTTCAGATAGCGTATTGGACTAAGCGGCATCTCAAAGCGCAAGAAATGTCGAGTAAAATGCACTATTAAACTTCTAGGGTAGTGCAAACAGAGACCCGATAAGATCATTTTATATTTTGGTTAATATAAGAATTCAGCGAAATTCTATCACATTTGTTCAATTTACGTCGCTCCTATTTCAGATAGCGTATTGGGCTAAGCGGCATCTCAAAGCGCATGAAATGACGAATAAAATGCACAATTAAGCTTCTACGCTAGGGCGAACAGAGACCCGATTAGATCATTTTACGTTATGGTTAATAAAAGAATTCAGCGAAATTCTATCACATTTGATCAATTTACATCGCTCCTATTTCAGATAGCGTATTGTGCTAAGCGGCATCTCAAAGCGCATGAAATAACGAGTAAAATGCACTATTAAACTTCTAGGGTAGGGCAAACAGAGACCCCATTAGATCATTTTATATTATGGTTAATTTAAGAATTCAGCGAAATTCTATCACATTTGTTCAATTTACGTCGCTCCTATTTCAGATAGCGTATTGGGCTAAGCGGCATCTCAAAGCGCATGAAATGGCGAGTAAAATTCACTATTAAACTTCTATGATAGGGCAATCAGAGACCCGATTAGATCATTTTATATTTTGGTTAATATAAGAATTCAGCTAAATTCTATCACATTTGGTCAATTTACGTCGTTCCTATTTCAGATAGCTTATTGGGCTAAGCGGCATCTCAAAGCGCATGAAATGACGAGTAAAATGCACTGTTAAACTTCTAGGGTAGGGCGAACAAAGACCCGATTAGATCATTTTACATTGAGGTTAATATAAGAATTCAGCGAAATTCTATCACATTTGTTCAATTTACGTCGCTCCTATTTCAGATAGCGTATTGGGCTAAGCGGCATCTCAAAGCGCATGAAATGGCGAGTAAAATGCACTATTAAACTTCTAGGATAAGGCAAACAGAGACCCGATTAGATCATTTTATATTACGGTAAATATAAGAATTCAGCGTAATTCTGTCACATTTGTTCAACTTACGTAGCTCCTATTTCAGATAGCGTACTGGGCTAGGCGGCAACTTAAAGCGCGTGGAATGGCGAGTAAAATGCACCATTAAACTTCTATGGTAGGGCAATCAGAGAACCGATTAGATCATTTTATATTACGGTAAATATAAGAATTCAGCGTAATTCTGTCACATTTGTTCAACTTACGTAGCTCCTATTTCAGATAGCGTATTGGGCTAAGCGGCATCTCAAAGCGCATGAAATGGCGAGTAAAATGCACTATTAAACTTCTAGGATAAGGCAAACAGAGACCCGATTAGATCATTTTATGTTGCGGTTAATATAAGAATTCAGCGTAACTCTGACACATTTGTTCAACTTACGTAGCTCCTATTTCAGATAGCGTACTGGGCTAGGCGGCATCTTAAAGCGCGTGGAATGGCGGGTAAAATGCACTATTAAACTTCTATGATAGGGCAATCAGAGACCCGATTAGATCGTTTTATGTTTTGGTTAATATAAGAATTCAGCGAAATTGTATCACATTTGTTCAATTTACGTCGCTCCTATTTCAGATAGCGTATTGGGGTAAGCTGCATCTCAAAGCGCAGGACATGGCGAGTAAAATGCACTACTAAACTTCTAGGGTAGGCAAACAGAGACCCGATTAGATCATTTTATATTGCGGTTAATATAAGAATTCAGCGTAACTCTGTCACATTTGTTCACCTTACGTAGCTCCTATTTCAGATAGCGTCCTGGGCTAGGCGGCATCTTAAAGCGCGTGGAATGGCGAGTAAAATGCACTATTAAACTTCTAGGATAAGGCAAACAGAGACCCGATTAGATCATTTTATATTACGGTTAATATAAGAATTCAGCGTAATTCTGTCACATTTGTTCAACATACGTAGCTCCTATTTCAGATAGCGTACTGGGATAGGCGGCAACTTAAAGCGCGTGGAATGTCTAGTAAAATACACTATCAAACTTCTATGATAGGGCAATCAGAGACTCGATTAGATCATTTTATATTTTGGTTAATATAAGAATTCAGCGAAATTCTATCACATTTGTTCAATTTACGTCGCTCCTATTTCAGATAGCGTATTGGGCTAAGCGGCATCCCAAAGCGCATGAAATGGCGAGTAAAATGCACTATTAAACTTCTAGGGTAGGGCAATCAGAGACCCGACTAGATCATTTTATATTATGGTTAATTTAAGAATTCAGCAAAATTCTATCACATTTGTTCAGTTTACGTCGCTCCTATTTCAGATAGCGTACTGGGCTAGGCGGCACCTTAAAGCGCATGGAATGGCGAGTAAAATGCACTATTAAACTTCTATGATAGGGCAATCAGAGACCCGATTAGATCATTTTATATTTTGGTTAATATAAGAATTCAGCGAAATTCTATCACATTTGTTCAATTTACGTCGCTCCTATTTCAGATAGCTTATTGGGCTAAGTGGCATCGCAAAGCGCATGAAATGACGAGTGAAATGCACTATTAAACTTCTAGGGTAGGGCAAACAGAGACCCGATTAGATCATTTTACATTAAGGTTAATATAAGAATTCAGGGAAATTCTATCACATTTGTTCAACATACGTCGCTCCTATTTCAGATAGCGTACTGGGCTACGCGGCATCTTAAAGCGCGTGGAATGGCGAGTAAAATTCACTATTAAACTTCTATGATAGGGCAATCAGAGACCCGATTAGATCATATTATATTTTGGTTAATATAAGAATTCAGAGAAATTCTATCACATTTGTTCAATTTGCGTCGCTCCTATTTCAGATAGCTTATTGGGCTAAGCGGCACCTCAAAGCGCATGAAATGGCGAGTGAAATGCACTATTAATCTTCTAGGGTAGGGCAATCAGAGACCCCATTAGATCATTTTATATTATGGTTAATTTAAGAATTCAGCGAAATTCTATCACATTTGTTCAATTTACATCGCTCCTTTTTCAGATAGCGTATTGGGCTAAGCGGCATCTCAAAGCGCATGAAATGGCGAGTAAAATGCACTATTAAACTTCTAGGGTAAGGCAAACAGAGACCCGATTAGATCATTTTATATTACGGTTAATATAAGAATTCAGAGTAATTCTATCACATTTGTTCAATTTACGTCGCCCCTATTTCAGATAGCGTATTGGACTAAGCGGCATCTCAAAGCGCATGAAATGGCGAGTCAAATGCACTGTTAAACTTCTATGATAGGGAAATCAGAGACCCGATTAGATTATTTTATATTTTGGTTAATATAATAATTCAGCGAAATTCTAACACATTTGTTCCATTTACGTCGCTCCTATTTCAGATAGCGTACTGGGCTAGGCGGCATCTTAAAGCGCATGGAATGGCGAGTAAAATGCACTATTAAACTTCAAGGGTAGGGCAAACAGAGACCCGATTAGATCATTTTATATTATGGTTAATTTAAGAATTCAGAAAAATTCTATGACATTTGTTCAATTTACGTCGTTCCTATTTCAGATAGCGTATTGGGCTATGCGGCATCTCAAAGCGCATGAAATGACGAGTAAAATGCACTGTTAAACTTCTAGGGTAGGGCAAACAGAGACCCGATTAGATCATTTTATATTACGGTTAATATAAGAATTCAGCGTAATTCTATCACATTTGTTCAACTTACGTCGCTCCTATTTCAGATAGCGTACTGGGCTAGGCGGTATCTCAAAGCGCGTGGAAGGGCGAGTAAAATGCACTACTAAACTTCTATGATAGGGCAATCAGAGACCCGATTAGATCATTTTATATTTTGGTTAATATAAGAATTCAGCGAAAATCTCTCACATCTGTTCAATTTACGTCGCTGATATTTCAGATAGCGTATTGGACTAAGCGGCATCTCAAAGCGCAAGAAATGTCGAGTAAAATGCACTATTAAACTTCTAGGGTAGTGCAAACAGAGACCCGATAAGATCATTTTATATTTTGGTTAATATAAGAATTCAGCGAAATTCTATCACATTTGTTCAATTTACGTCGCTCCTATTTCAGATAGCGTATTGGGCTAAGCGGCATCTCAAAGCGCATGAAATGACGAATAAAATGCACAATTAAGCTTCTACGCTAGGGCGAACAGAGACCCGATTAGATCATTTTACGTTATGGTTAATAAAAGAATTCAGCGAAATTCTATCACATTTGATCAATTTACATCGCTCCTATTTCAGATAGCGTATTGTGCTAAGCGGCATCTCAAAGCGCATGAAATAACGAGTAAAATGCACTATTAAACTTCTAGGGTAGGGCAAACAGAGACCCCATTAGATCATTTTATATTATGGTTAATTTAAGAATTCTGCGAAATTCTATCACATTTGTTCAATTTACGTCGCTCCTATTTCAGATAGCGTATTGGGCTAAGCGGCATCTCAAAGCGCATGAAATGGCGAGTAAAATTCACTATTAAACTTCTATGATAGGGCAATCAGAGACCCGATTAGATCATTTTATATTTTGGTTAATATAAGAATTCAGCTAAATTCTATCACATTTGGTCAATTTACGTCGTTCCTATTTCAGATAGCTTATTGGGCTAAGCGGCATCTCAAAGCGCATGAAATGACGAGTGAAATGCACTATTAAACTTCTAGGGTAGGGCGAACAAAGACCCGATTAGATCATTTTACATTGAGGTTAATATAAGAATTCAGCGAAATTCTATCACATTTGTTCAATTTACGTCGCTCCTATTTCAGATAGCGTATTGGGCTAAGCGGCATCTCAAAGCGCATGAAATGGCGAGTAAAATGCACTATTAAACTTCTAGGATAAGGCAAACAGAGACCCGATTAGATCATTTTATATTACGGTAAATATAAGAATTCAGCGTAATTCTGTCACATTTGTTCAACTTACGTAGCTCCTATTTCAGATAGCGTACTGGGCTAGGCGGCAACTTAAAGCGCGTGGAATGGCGAGTAAAATGCACCATTAAACTTCTATGGTAGGGCAATCAGAGAACCGATTAGATCATTTTATATTACGGTAAATATAAGAATTCAGCGTAATTCTGTCACATTAGTTCAACTTACGTAGCTCCTATTTCAGATAGCGTATTGGGCTAAGCGGCATCTCAAAGCGCATGAAATGGCGAGTAAAATGCACTATTAAACTTCTAGGATAAGGCAAACAGAGACCCGATTAGATCATTTTATGTTGCGGTTAATATAAGAATTCAGCGTAACACTGACACATTTGTTCAACTTACGTAGCTCCTATTTCAGATAGCGTCCTGGGCTAGGCGGCATCTTAAAGCGCGTGGAATGGCGAGTAAAATGCACTATTAAACTTCTAGGATAAGGCAAACAGAGACCCGATTAGATCATTTTATATTACGGATAATATAAGAATTCAGCGTAATTCTGTCACATTTGGTCAACATATGTAGCTCCTATTTCAGATAGCGTACTGGGATAGGCGGCAACTTAAAGCGCGTGGAATGTCTAGTAAAATACACTATCAAACTTCTATGATAGGGCAATCAGAGACTCGATTAGATCATTTTATATTTTGGTTAATATAAGAATTCAGCGAAATTCTATCACATTTGTTCAATTTACGTCGCTCCTATTTCAGATAGCGTATTGGGCTAAGCGGCATCTCAAAGCGCATGAAATGGCGAGTAAAATGCACTATTAAACTTCTAGGGTAGGGCAATCAGAGACCCGACTAGATCATTTTATATTATGGTTAATTTAAGAATTCAGCAAAATTCTATCACATTTGTTCAGTTTACTTCGCTCCTATTTCAGATAGCGTACTGGGCTATGCGGCACCTTAAAGCGCATGGAATGGCGAGTAAAATGCACTATTAAACTTCTATGATAGGGCAATCAGAGACCCGATTAGATCATTTTATATTTTGGTTAATATAAGAATTCAGCGAAATTCTATCACATTTGTTCAATTTACGTCGCTCCTATTTCAGATAGCTTATTGGGCTAAGTGGCATCGCAAAGCGCATGAAATGACGAGTGAAATGCACTATTAAACTTCTAGGGTAGGGCAAACAGAGACCCGATTAGATCATTTTACATTAAGGTTAATATAAGAATTCAGGGAAATTCTATCACATTTGTTCAACATACGTCGCTCCTATTTCAGATAGCGTACTGGGCTAGGCGGCATCTTAAAGCGCGTGGAATGGCGAGTAAAATTCACTATTAAACTTCTATGATAGAGCAATCAGAGACCCGATTAGATCATATTATATTTTGGTTAATATAAGAATTCAGAGAAATTCTATCACATTTGTTTAATTTATGTCGCTCCTATTTCAGATAGCTTATTGGGCTAAGCGGCATCGCAAAGCGCATGAAATGACGAGTGAAATGCACTATTAAACTTCTAGGGTAGGGCAAACAGAGACCCGATTAGATCATTTTACAATAAGGTTAATATAAGAATGCAGGGAAATTCTATCACATTTGTTCAACATACGTCGCTCCTATTTCAGATAGCGTACTGGGCTAGGCGGCATCTTAAAGCGCGTGGAATGGCGAGTAAAATGCACTATTAAACTTCTATGATAGGGCAATCAGAGACCCGATTAGATCATTTTATATTTTGGTTAATATAAGAATTCAGCGAAATTCTATCACATTTGTTCAATTTGCGTCGCTCCTATTTCAGATAGCTTATTGGGCTAAGCGGCACCTCAAAGCGCATGAAATGGCGAGTGAAATGCACTATTAATCTTCTAGGGTAGGGCAATCAGAGACCCCATTAGATCATTTTATATTATGGTTAATTTAAGAATTCAGCGAAATTCTATCACATTTGTTCAATTTACATCGCTCCTTTTTCAGATAGCGTATTGGGCTAAGCGGCATCTCAAAGCGCATGAAATGGCGAGTAAAATGCACTATTAAACTTCTAGGGTAAGGCAAACAGAGACCCGATTAGATCATTTTATATTACGGTTAATATAAGAATTCAGAGTAATTCTATCACATTTGTTCAATTTACGTCGCCCCTATTTCAGATAGCGTATTGGACTAAGCGGCATCTCAAAGCGCATGAAATGGCGAGTCGAATGCACTGTAAAACTTCTATGATAGGGAAATCAGAGACCCGATTAGATTATTTTATATTTTGGTTAATATAATAATTCAGCGAAATTCTAACACATTTGTTCCATTTACGTCGCTCCTATTTCAGATAGCGTACTGGGCTAGGCGGCATCTTAAAGCGCATGGAATGGCGAGTAAAATGCACTATTAAACTTCAAGGGTAGGGCAAACAGAGACCCGATTAGATCATTTTATATTATGGTTAATTTAAGAATTCAGAAAAATTCTATCACATTTGTTCAATTTACGTCGTTCCTATTTCAGATAGCGTATTGGGCTATGCGGCATCTCAAAGCGCATGAAATGACGAGTAAAATGCACTGTTAAACTTCTAGGGTAGGGCAAACAGAGACCCGATTAGATCATTTTATATTACGGTTAATATAAGAATTCAGCGTAATTCTATCACATTTGTTCAACTTACGTCGCTCCTATTTCAGATAGCGTACTGGGCTAGGCGGTATCTCAAAGCGCGTGGAAGGGCGAGTAAAATGCACTACTAAACTTCTATGATAGGGCAATCAGAGACCCGATTAGATCATTTTATATTTTGGTTAATATAAGAATTCAGCGAAAATCTCTCACATTTGTTCTATTTACGTCGCTGATATTTCAGATAGCGTATTGGACTAAGCGGCATCTCAAAGCGCAAGAAATGTCGAGTAAAATGCACTATTAAACTTCTAGGGTAGTGCAAACAGAGACCCGATAAGATCATTTTATATTTTGGTTAATATAAGGATTCAGCGAAATTCTATCACATTTGTTCAATTTGCGTCGCTCCTATTTCAGATAGCGTATTGGGCTAAGCGGCATCTCAAAGCGCATGAAATGACGAATAAAATGCACAATTAAGCTTCTACGCTAGGGCGAACAGAGACCCGATTAGATCATTTTACGTTATGGTTAATAAAAGAATTCAGCGAAATTCTATCACATTTGTTCAATTTACGTCGCTCCTATTTCAGATAGCGTATTGGGCTAAGCGGCATCTCAAAGCGCATGAAATGGCGAGTAAAATTCACTATTAAACTTCTATGATAGGGCAATCAGAGACCCGATTAGATCATTTTATATTTTGGTTAATATAAGAATTCAGCTAAATTCTATCACATTTGGTCAATTTACGTCGTTCCTATTTCAGATAGCTTATTGGGCTAAGCGGCATCTCAAAGCGCATGAAATGACGAGTGAAATGCACTATTAAACTTCTAGGGTAGGGCGAACAAAGACCCGATTAGATCATTTTACATTGAGGTTAATATAAGAATTCAGCGAAATTCTATCACATTTGTTCAATTTACGTCGCTCCTATTTCAGATAGCGTATTGGGCTAAGCGGCATCTCAAAGCGCATGAAATGGCGAGTGAAATGCACTATTAAACTTCTAGGATAAGGCAAACAGAGACCCGATTAGATCATTTTATATTACGGTAAATATAAGAATTCAGCGTAATTCTGTCACATTTGTTCAACTTACGTAGCTCCTATTTCAGATAGCGTACTGGGCTAGGCGGCAACTTAAAGCGCGTGGAATGGCGAGTAAAATGCACCATTAAACTTCTATGGTAGGGCAATCAGAGAACCGATTAGATCATTTTATATTACGGTAAATATAAGAATTCAGCGTAATTCTGTCACATTTGTTCAACTTACGTAGCTCCTATTTCAGATAGCGTATTGGGCTAAGCGGCATCTCAAAGCGCATGAAATGGCGAGTAAAATGCACTATTAAACTTCTAGGATAAGGCAAACAGAGACCCGATTAGATCATTTTATGTTGCGGTTAATATAAGAATTCAGCGTAACTCTGACACATTTGTTCAACTTACGTAGCTCCTATTTCAGATAGCGTACTGGGCTAGGCGGCATCTTAAAGCGCGTGGAATGGCGGGTAAAATGCACTATTAAACTTCTATGATAGGGCAATCAGAGACCCGATTAGATCGTTTTATGTTTTGGTTAATATAAGAATTCAGCGAAATTCTATCACATTTGTTCAATTTACGTCGCTCCTATTTCAGATAGCGTATTGGGGTAAGTTGCATCTCAAAGCGCAAGACATGGCGAGTAAAATGCACTACTAAACTTCTAGGGTAGGCAAACAGAGACCCGATTAGATCATTTTATATTGCGGTAAATATAAGAATTCAGCGTAACTCTGTCACATTTGTTAAACTTACGTAGCTCCTATTTCAGATAGCGTCCTGGGCTAGGCGGCATCTTAAAGCGCGTGGAATGGCGAGTAAAATGCACTATTAAACTTCTGGGATAAGGCAAACAGAGACCCGATTGGATCATTTTATATTACGGTTAATATAAGAATTCAGCGTAATTCTGTCACATTTGTTCAACATACGTAGCTCCTATTTCAGATAGCGTACTGGGCTAGGCGGCAACTTAAAGCGCGTGGAATGTCGAGTAAAATACACTATCAAACTTCTATGATAGGGCAATCAGAGACCCGATTAGATCATTTTATATTTTGGTTAATATAAGAATTCAGCGAAATTCTATCACATTTGTTCAATTTACGTCGCTCCTATTTCAGATAGCGTATTGGGCTAAGCGGCATCTCAAAGCGCATGAAATGGCGAGTAAAATGCACTATTAAACTTCTAGGGTAGGGCCATCAGAGACCCGACTAGATCATTTTATATTATGGTTAATTTAAGAATTCAGCAAAATTCTATCACATTTGTTCAGTTTACGTCGCTCCTATTTCAGATAGCGTACTGGGCTAGGCGGCATCTTAAAGCGCATGGAATGGCGAGTAAAATGCACTATTAAACTACTATGATAGGGCAATCAGAGACCCGATTAGATCATTTTATATTTTGGTTAATATAAGAATTCACCGAAATTCTATCACATTTGTTCAATTTACGTCGCTCCTATTTCAGATAGCGTACTGGGCTAAGCGGCATCTCAAAGCGCATGAAATGGCGAGTAAAATGCACTATTATACTTCTAGTGTAGGGCAATCAGAGACCCGATTAGATCATTTTATATTATGCTTAATTTAAGAATTCAGCAAAATTCTATCACATTTGTTCAATTTACGTCGCTCCTATTTCAGATAGCGTATTGGGCTAAGCGGCATCTCAAAGCGCATGGATTGACGAGTCAAATGCTCTATTAAACTTCTGGGGTAGGGCGAACAGAAACCCGAATAGATCATTTTATATTACGGTTAATATAAGAATTCAGCGTAATTCTATCACATTTGTTCAACTTACGTCGCTCCTCTTTCAGATAGCGTACTGGGCTAGGCGGCATCTCAAAGCGCATGAAATGGCGAGTAAAATGCACTATTATACTTCTAGTGTAGGGCAATCAGAGACCCGATTAGATCATTTTATATTATGCTTAATTTAAGAATTCAGCAAAATTCTATCACATTTGTTCAATTTACGTCGCTCCTATTTCAGATAGCGTATTGGGCTAAGCGGCATCTCAAAGCGCATGGATTGACGAGTGAAATGCTCTATTAAACTTCTGGGGTAGGGCGAACAGAAACCCGAATAGATCATTTCATATTACGGTTAATATAAGAATTCACGGAAATTCTATCACATTTGTTCAATTTACGTCGCTCCTATTCCAGATAGCGTATTGGGCTAAGCGGCATCTCAAAGCGCATGAAATGGCGAGTAAAATGCACTATTAAACTTCTAGGATAAGGCAAACAGAGACCCGATTAGATCATTTTATATTGCGGTTAATATAAGAATTCAGCGAAATTCTATCACATTTGTTCAATTTACGTCGCTCATATTTCAGATAGCGTACTGGGCTAAGCGGCATCTCAAAGCGCATGAAATGGCGAGTAAAATGCACTATTAAACTTCTAGGATAAGGCAAACAGAGACCCGATTAGATCATTTTATATTGCGGTTAATATAAGAATTCAGCGTAATTCTGTCACATTTGTTCAACTTACGTAGCTCCTATTTCAGATAGCGAACTGAGCTAGGCGGCAACTTAAAGCGCGTGGAATGTCGAGTAAAATGCACTATCAAACTTCTATGATAGGGCAATCAGAGACCCGATTAGATCATTTTATATTTTGGTTAATATAAGAATTCAGCGAAATTCTATCACATTTGTTCAATTTACGTCGCACCTATTTCAGATAGCGTATTGGGCTAAGCGGCATCTCAAAGCGCATAAAATGGCGAGTAAAATGCACTATTAAACTTCAATGGTAGGGCAAACAGAGACCCGATTAGATCATTTTATATTATGGTTAATTTAAGAATTCAGAAAAATTCTATCACATTTGTTCAATTTACGTCGTTCCTATTTCAGATAGCGTATACGGCTATGCGTCATCTCAAAGCGCATGAAATGACGAGTAAAATGCACTATTAAACTTCTAGGGTAGGGCAAACAGAGACCCGATTAGATCATTTTATATTACGGTTAATATAAGAATTCAGCGTAATTCTATCACATTTGTTCAACTTACGTCGCTCCTATTTCAGATAGCGTACTGGGCTAGGCGGAATCTCTAAGCCTGTGGAAGGGCGAGTAAAATGCACTACTAAACTTCTATGATCGGGAATCAGAGACCCGATTAGATCATTTTATATTTTGGTTAATATAAGAATTCAGTGAAATTCTATCACATTTGTTCAATTTACGTCGCTCCTATTTCAGTTAGCGTATTGGGCTAAGCAGCATCTCAAAGTGCATGAAATGGCGAGTAAAATGCACTATTAAACTTCTAGGGTAGGGCAAACAGAGACCCGATTAGATCATTTTATATAATGGTTAATTTAAGAATTCAGCAAAATTCTATCACATTTGTTCAATTTACGTCGCTCCTATTTCAGATAGCGTATTGGGCTAAGCGGCATCTCAAAGCGCAAGAAATGGCGAGTAAAATGCACTATTAAACTTCTAGGGTAGGGCAAACAGAGACCCGATTAGATCATTTTATATTTTGGTTAATATAAGAATTGAGCGAAATTCTGTCACATTTGTTCAATTTACGTCGCTCCTATTAACGATAGCGTATTGGGCTGAGCGGCATCTGAAAGCGCATGAAATGGCGAGTATAATGCACTATTAAACTTCTAGGGTAGGGCAAACAGAGACCCGATTAGATCATTTTATATTATGATTAATTTAAGAAGTCAGCAAAATTCTATCGCATTTGTTCAATTTACGTCGTTCCTATTTCAGATAGCGTACTGGGCTAGGCGGCACCTTAAAGCGCGTGGAAAGGCGAGTAAAATGCACTATTAAACTTCTATGATAGGGCAATCAGAGACCCGATTAGATCATTTTATATTACGGTTAATATAAGAAGTCAGCGTAATTCTATCACATTTGTTCAACTTTCGTCGCTCCTATTTCAGATAGCGCACTGGGCTAGGCGGTATCTTAAAGCGCGTGGAATGGCGAGTAAAATGCACTACTAAACTACTATGATAGAGCAATCAGAGACCCGATTAGGTCATTTTATATTTTGGTTGATATAAGAATTCAGCGAAATTCTATCACATTTGTTCAATTTACGTCGCTCCTATTAAAGATAGCGTATTGGGCTAAGCGGCATCTGGAAGCGCATGAAATGGCGAGTAAAATGCACTATTAAACTTCTAGGGTAGGGCAAACAAAGACCCGATTAAATCATTTATATTATGGTTAATTTAAGAATTCAGCGAAATTCTATCACATTTGTTCAATTTACGTCGCTCCTCTTTCAGATAGCGTACTGGGCTAGGCGGCATCTTAAAGCGCGTGGAATGGCGAGTAAAACGCACTATTAAACTTCTATGATAGGGCAATAAGAGACCCGATTAGATCATTTTATATTTTGGTTAATATAAGAATTCAGCGAAATTCCATCACATTTATTCAATTTACGTCGCTCCTATTTCAGATAGCTTATTGAGCTAAGCGGCATCTCAAAGCGCATGAAATGAGGAGTGAAATGCACTATTAAACTTCTAGGGTAGGGCGAACAGAGACCCGATTAGATCATTTTACATTAAGGTTAATATAAGAATTCAGGGAAATTCTAACACATTTGTTCAACTTACGTCGATCCTATTTCAGATAGCGTACTGGGCTAGGCGGAATCACAAAGCGCGTGGAAGGGCGAGTAAAATGCACTACTAAACTTCTATGATCGGGCAATCAGAGACCGGATTACATCATTTTATATTTTTGTTAATATAAGAATTCAGCGAAATTCTCTCACATTTGTTCAATTTACGTCGCTGATATTTCAGATAGCGTATTGGGCTAAGCGGCATCTCAAAGTGCAAGAAATGTGGAGTAAAATGCACTATTAAACTTCTAGGGTAGGGCAAACAGAGACCCGATAAGATCATTTTATATTATGGTTAATTTAAGAATTCAGCGAAATTCTATCACATTTGTTCAATTTACGTCGCTCCTATTTCAGATAGCGTACTGGGCTAGGCGGCATCTCAAAGCGCGTGGAAGGGCGAGTAACATGCACTACTAAACTTCTATGATAGGGCAATCAGAGACCTGATTCGATCATTTTATATTTTGGTTAATATAAGAATTGAGGGAAATTCTATCACATTTGTTCAATTTATTTCGCTCCTATTTCTGATAGCGTATTGGGCTAAGCGGCATCTCAAAGCCCATGAAATGGCGATTAAAATGCACTATTAAACTTCTAGGGTGAGGCAAACAGATACCCGATTAGATCATTTTATATTACGGTTAATATAAGAATTCAGCGTAATTCTATCACATTTGTTCAATTTACGTCGCTCCTATTTCAGATAGCGTACTGGGCTAGGCGGCATCTTAAAGCGCGTGGAAGGGTGAGTAAAATGCACTACTAATCTTCCATGATAGGGCAATCAGAGACCCGATTAGATCATTTTATATTTTGTTTAATATAAGATTTCAGGGAAATTCTATCACATTTGTTCAATTTACGTCGCTCCTATTTCAGATAGCGTACTGGGCTAGGCGGCATCTTAAAGCGCGTGGAAAGGCGAGTAAAATGCACTATTAAACTTCTATGATAGGGCAATCAGAGACCCGATTAGATCATTTTATATTACGGTTAATATAAGAATTCAGCGTAATTCTATCACATTCGTTCAACTTACGTCGCTCCTATTTCAGATAGCGTACTGGGCTAGGTGGCATCTTAAAGCGCGTGGAATGGCGAGTAAAATGCACTACTAAACTACTATGATAGGGCAATCAGAGACCCGATTAGGTCAATTTATATTTTGGTTAATATAAGAATTCAGCGAAATTCTATCACATTTGTTCAATTTACGTCGCTCCTATTAGAGATAGCTTATTGTGCTTAGCGGCATCTCAAAGCGCATGAAGTGACGAGTGGAATGCCCTATTAAACTTCTAGGGTTGGTCGAAGAAAGACCCAATTAGATCATTTTACATTAAGGTTAATATAAGAATTCAGGGAAATACTATCACATTTGTTCAATTTACGTCGCTCCTATTTCAGATAGCGTATTGGGCTAAGCGGCATCTCAAAGCGCATGAAATGGCGAATAAAATGAGCTATTAAACTTCCAGGCTAGGGCGAACAGAGACCCGATGAGATCATTTTACATTATGGTTAATAAAAGAATTCAGCGAAATTCTATCACATTTGTTCAACTTACGTCGCTCCTATTGCAGATAGCGTATTGGGCTAAGTGGCATCTCAAAGCGCATGAAATGGCGAGTAAAATGCACTATTAAACTTCTATGCTAGGGCAATCAGAGACCCGGTTAGATCATTTTATATTTTGTATAATATAAGATTTCAGGGAAATTCTATCACATTTGTTCAATTTACGTCGCTCCTATTACAGACAGCTTATTGGGCTTAGCGGCATCTCAAAGCGCATGAAATGACGAGTGAAATGCACTATCAAACTTCTAGGGTAGGGCAAACAGAGAACCGATTAGATCATTTTATATTATGGTTAATTTAAGAATTCAGCAAAATTCTATCACATTTGTTCAATTTACGTCGTTCCTACTTCAGATAGCGTCCTGGGCTAAGCGGCATCTAATAGCGCATGAAATGGCGAGTATAATGCACTATTAAACTTCTAGGATAAGGCAAACAGAGACCCGATTAGATCATTTTATGTTATGGTTAATATAAGAATTCAGTGTAATTCTATCACATTCGTTCAAGTTACGTCGCTCCTATTTCAGATAGCGTACTGGGCTAGGCGTCATCTTAAAGCGCGTGGAATGGCGAGTAAAATGCACTACTATACTTCTATGATAGGGCAATCAGGCACTCGATTAGATCATTTTATATTTTGTTTAATATAAGATTTCAGGGAAATTCTATCTCATTTGTTCAATTTACGTCGCTCCTATTTCAGTTAGCGTATTCGGCTAAGCGGCATCTCAAAGAGCATGAAATGGCGAATAAAATGCACTAGTAAACTTCTAGGCTAGGGCGAACAGAGACCCGATTAGATCATTTTACATTATGGTTAATAAAAGAATTCAGCGAAATTCTATCACATTTGTTCCTCTTACGTCGCTCGTATTTCAGATAGCGTATTGGGCTACGCGGCATCTCAAAGCGCATGAAATGGCAAGTAAAATGCATTATTAAACTTCTAGGGTAGGGCAAACAGAGTCCCGATAAGATCATTTTATATTATGGTTAATTTAAGAATTCAGCGAAATTCTATCACATTTGTTCAATTTACGTCGCTCCTATTTCAGATAGCGTATTGGGATAAGCGGCATCTCAAAGCGCATGAAATGGCGAGTAAAATGCACTATTAAACTTCTAGGGTAGGGCAAACAGAGACGCGATAAGATCATTTTACATTATGGTTAATAAAAGAATTCAGCGAAATTCTATCACATTTGTTCAACTTACGTCGCTCGTATTTCAGATAGCGTATTGGGCTAAGCGGCATCTCAAAGCGCATGAAATGGCGAGTAAAATGCACTATTAAACTTCTAGGGTAGGGCAAACAAAGACCCGATTAAATCATTTTATATTATGGTTAATTTAAGAATTCAGCGAAATTCTATCACATTTGTTCAATTTACGTAGCTCCTATTTCAGATAGCGTGTTGGGCTAAGCGGCATCTCAAAGCGCATGAAATAGCGAGTAAAATGCACTATTAAACTTCTAGGATAAGGCAAACAGAGACCCGATTAGATCATTTTATATTACGGTAAATATAAGAATTCAGCGAATTCTGTCACATTTCTTCAACTTACGTAGCTCCTATTTCAGATAGCGTACTGGGCTAGGCGGCAACTTAAAGCGCGTGGAATGGCGAGTAAAATGCACCATTAAACTTCTATGGTAGGGCAAACAGAGACCCGATTAGATCATTTTATATTATGGTTAATTTAAGAATTCAGCAAAATTCTATCACATTTGTTCAATTTACGTCGCTCCTATTTCAGATAGCATATTGGGCTAAGCGGCACATCAAAGCGCATGAAATGGCGAGTGGAATGCAATATTAAACTTCGAGGGTAGGGCAAACAGAGACCCGATTAGATCATTTTTTATTATGGTCAATTTAAGAATTCAGCATAATTCTTTCTCATTTCTTCAATTTACGTCGCTCCTATTTCAGATAGCTTATTGGGCTTAGCGGCATCTCAAAGCGCATGAAGTGACGAGTGAAATGCACTATTAAACTTCTAGGGTAGGGCAAACAGAGACCCGATTAGCTCATTTTATATTATTGTTAATTTAAGAATTCAGCGAAATTCGATTACATTTGTTCAATTTACGTCGCTCCTATTTCAGATAGCGTATTGGGCTAAGCGGCATCCTAAAGCGCGCGGAATGGCGAGTAAAATGCACTATTAAACTTCTATGCTAGGGCAATCAGAGACCCGATTAGATCATTTTATATTTTGTTTAATATAAGATTTCAGGGAAATTCTATCACATTTGTTCAATTTACGTCGCTCCCATTTCAGATAGCTTATTGGGCTAAGCGGCATCTCAAAGCGCATGAAATGGCGAATAAAATAAGCTATTAAACTTGCAGGCTAGGGCGAACAGAGACCCGATTAGATCATTTTACATTATGGTTAATAAAAGAATTCAGCGAAATTCTATCACATTTGTTCAACTTACGTCGCTCCTATTGCAGATAGCGTATTGAGCTAAGCGGCATCTCAAAGCGCATGAAATGGCGAGTAAAATGCACTATTGAACTTCTATGATAGGGCAATCAGAGACCTGATTAGATCATTTTATATTTGGTTAATTTAAGAATTCACCGAAATTCTATCACATTTGTTCAATTTACGTCGCTCCTATTTCAGATAGCGTATTGGGCTAAGCGGCATCTCAAAGCCCATGAAATGGCGATTAAAATGCACTATTAAACTTCTAGGGTAAGGCAAACAGATACCCGATTAGATCATTTTATATTACGGTTAATATAAGAATTCACCGAAATTCTATCACATTTGTTCAATTTACGTCGCTCCTATTTCAGATAGCGTACTGGGCTAGGTGGCATCTTAAAGCGCGTGGAATGGCGAGTAAAATGCACTACTAAACTACTATGATAGGGCAATCAGAGACCCGATTAGGTCAATTTATATTTTGGTTAATATAAGAATTCAGCGAAATTCTATCACATTTGTTCAATTTACGTCGCTCCTATTACAGATAGCTTATTGTGCTTAGCGGCATCTCAAAGCGCATGAAGTGACGAGTGAAATGCACTATTAAACTTCTAGGGTTGGTCGATGAAAGACCCAATTAGATCATTTTACATTAAGGTTAATATAAGAATTCAGGGAAATTCTATCACATTTGTTCAATTTACGTCGCTCCTATTTCAGATAGCGTATTGGGCTAAGCGGCATCTCAAAGCGCATGAAATGGCGAATAAAATGAGCTATTAAACTTCCAGGCTAGGGCGAACAGAGACCCGATTAGATCATTTTACATTATGGTTAATAAAAGAATTCAGCGAAATTCTATCACATTTGTTCAACTTACGTCGCTCCTATTGCAGATAGCGTATTGGGCTAAGTGGCATCTCAAAGCGCATGAAATGGCGAGTGAAATGCACTATTAAACTTCTATGATAAGGCAATCAGAGACCCGATTAGATCATTTGATATTTTGTTTAATAAAAGAATTCAGCGAAATTCTATCACATTTGTTCAACTTACGTCGCTGATATTTCAGATAGCGTATTGGGCTAAGCGGCATCTCAAAGTGCATGAAATGGCGAATAAAATGCACTATTAAACTTCTAGGCGAGGGCGAACAGAGACCCGATTAGATCATTTTACATTATGGTTAATAAAAGAATTCAGCGAAATTCTATCACATTTGTTCCTCTTACGTCGCTCGTATTTCAGATAGCGTATTGGGCTAAGCGGCATCTCAAAGCGCATGAAATGGCGAGTAAAATGCACTATTAAACTTCTAGGGTAGGGCAAACAGAGACCCGATAAGATCATTTTACATTATGGTTAATAAAAGAATTCAGCGAAATTCTATCACATTTGTTCAACTTACGTCGCTCGTATTTCAGATAGCGTATTGGGCTAAGCGGCATCTCGAAGCGCATGAAATGGCGCGTAAAATGCACTATTAAACTTCTAGGGTAGGGCAAACAAAGACCCGATTAAATCATTTTATATTATGGTTAATTTAAGAATTCAGCGAAATTCTATCACATTTGTTCAATTTACGTCGCTCCTCTTTCAGATAGCGTACTGGGCTAGGCGGCATCTTAAAGCGCGTGGAATGGCGAGTAAAACGCACTATTAAACTTCTATGATAGGGCAATAAGAGACCCGATTAGATCATTTTATATTTTGGTTAATATAAGAATTCAGCGAAATTCCATCACATTTATTCAATTTACGTCGCTCCTATTTCAGATAGCTTATTGAGCTAAGCGGCATCTCAAAGCGCATGAAATGAGGAGTGAAATGCACTATTAAACTTCTAGGGTAGGGCGAACAGAGACCCGATTAGATCATTTTACATTAAGGTTAATATAAGAATTCAGGGAAATTCTAACACATTTGTTCAACTTACGTCGATCCTATTTCAGATAGCGTACTGGGCTAGGCGGAATCACAAAGCGCGTGGAAGGGCGAGTAAAATGCACTACTAAACTTCTATGATCGGGCAATCAGAGACCGGATTACATCATTTTATATTTTTGTTAATATAAGAATTCAGCGAAATTCTCTCACATTTGTTCAATTTACGTCGCTGATATTTCAGATAGCGTATTGGGCTAAGCGGCATCTCAAAGTGCAAGAAATGTGGAGTAAAATGCACTATTAAACTTCTAGGGTAGGGCAAACAGAGACCCGATAAGATCATTTTTATATTATGGTTAATTTAAGAATTCAGCGAAATTCTATCACATTTGTTCAATTTACGTCGCTCCTATTTCAGATAGCGTACTGGGCTAGGCGGCATCTCAAAGCGCGTGGAAGGGCGAGTAACATGCACTACTAAACTTCTATGATAGGGCAATCAGAGACCTGATTCGATCATTTTATATTTTGGTTAATATAAGAATTGAGGGAAATTCTATCACATTTGTTCAATTTATTTCGCTCCTATTTCTGATAGCGTATTGGGCTAAGCGGCATCTCAAAGCCCATGAAATGGCGATTAAAATGCACTATTAAACTTCTAGGGTGAGGCAAACAGATACCCGATTAGATCATTTTATATTACGGTTAATATAAGAATTCAGCGTAATTCTATCACATTTGTTCAATTTACGTCGCTCCTATTTCAGATAGCGTACTGGGCTAGGCGGCATCTTAAAGCGCGTGGAAGGGTGAGTAAAATGCACTACTAATCTTCCATGATAGGGCAATCAGAGACCCGATTAGATCATTTTATATTTTGTTTAATATAAGATTTCAGGGAAATTCTATCACATTTGTTCAATTTACGTCGCTCCTATTTCAGATAGCGTACTGGGCTAGGCGGCATCTTAAAGCGCGTGGAAAGGCGAGTAAAATGCACTATTAAACTTCTATGATAGGGCAATCAGAGACCCGATTAGATCATTTTATATTACGGTTAATATAAGAATTCAGCGTAATTCTATCACATTCGTTCAACTTACGTCGCTCCTATTTCAGATAGCGTACTGGGCTAGGTGGCATCTTAAAGCGCGTGGAATGGCGAGTAAAATGCACTACTAAACTACTATGATAGGGCAATCAGAGACCCGATTAGGTCAATTTATATTTTGGTTAATATAAGAATTCAGCGAAATTCTATCACATTTGTTCAATTTACGTCGCTCCTATTAGAGATAGCTTATTGTGCTTAGCGGCATCTCAAAGCGCATGAAGTGACGAGTGGAATGCCCTATTAAACTTCTAGGGTTGGTCGAAGAAAGACCCAATTAGATCATTTTACATTAAGGTTAATATAAGAATTCAGGGAAATACTATCACATTTGTTCAATTTACGTCGCTCCTATTTCAGATAGCGTATTGGGCTAAGCGGCATCTCAAAGCTCATGAAATGGCGAATAAAATGAGCTATTAAACTTCCAGGCTAGGGCGAACAGAGACCCGATGAGATCATTTTACATTATGGTTAATAAAAGAATTCAGCGAAATTCTATCACATTTGTTCAACTTACGTCGCTCCTATTGCAGATAGCGTATTGGGCTAAGTGGCATCTCAAAGCGCATGAAATGGCGAGTAAAATGCACTATTAAACTTCTATGCTAGGGCAATCAGAGACCCGGTTAGATCATTTTATATTTTGTATAATATAAAGATTTCAGGGAAATTCTATCACATTTGTTCAATTTACGTCGCTCCTATTACAGACAGCTTATTGGGCTTAGCGGCATCTCAAAGCGCATGAAATGACGAGTGAAATGCACTATCAAACTTCTAGGGTAGGGCAAACAGAGAACCGATTAGATCATTTTATATTATGGTTAATTTAAGAATTCAGCAAAATTCTATCACATTTGTTCAATTTACGTCGTTCCTACTTCAGATAGCGTCCTGGGCTAAGCGGCATCTAATAGCGCATGAAATGGCGAGTATAATGCACTATTAAACTTCTAGGATAAGGCAAACAGAGACCCGATTAGATCATTTTATGTTATGGTTAATATAAGAATTCAGTGTAATTCTATCACATTCGTTCAAGTTACGTCGCTCCTATTTCAGATAGCGTACTGGGCTAGGCGTCATCTTAAAGCGCGTGGAATGGCGAGTAAAATGCACTACTATACTTCTATGATAGGGCAATCAGGCACTCGATTAGATCATTTTATATTTTGTTTAATATAAGATTTCAGGGAAATTCTATCTCATTTGTTCAATTTACGTCGCTCCTATTTCAGTTAGCGTATTCGGCTAAGCGGCATCTCAAAGAGCATGAAATGGCGAATAAAATGCACTAGTAAACTTCTAGGCTAGGGCGAACAGAGACCCGATTAGATCATTTTACATTATGGTTAATAAAAGAATTCAGCGAAATTCTATCACATTTGTTCCTCTTACGTCGCTCGTATTTCAGATAGCGTATTGGGCTACGCGGCATCTCAAAGCGCATGAAATGGCAAGTAAAATGCACTATTAAACTTCTAGGGTAGGGCAAACAGAGTCCCGATAAGATCATTTTATATTATGGTTAATTTAAGAATTCAGCGAAATTCTATCACATTTGTTCAATTTACGTCGCTCCTATTTCAGATAGCGTATTGGGATAAGCGGCATCTCAAAGCGCATGAAATGGCGAGTAAAATGCACTATTAAACTTCTAGGGTAGGGCAAACAGAGACGCGATAAGATCATTTTACATTATGGTTAATAAAAGAATTCAGCGAAATTCTATCACATTTGTTCAACTTACGTCGCTCGTATTTCAGATAGCGTATTGGGCTAAGCGGCATCTCAAAGCGCATGAAATGGCGAGTAAAATGCACTATTAAAACTTCTAGGGTAGGGCAAACAAAGACCCGATTAAATCATTTTATATTATGGTTAATTTAAGAATTCAGCGAAATTCTATCACATTTGTTCAATTTACGTAGCTCCTATTTCAGATAGCGTGTTGGGCTAAGCGGCATCTCAAAGCGCATGAAATAGCGAGTAAAATGCACTATTAAACTTCTAGGATAAGGCAAACAGAGACCCGATTAGATCATTTTATATTACGGTAAATATAAGAATTCAGCGAATTCTGTCACATTTCTTCAACTTACGTAGCTCCTATTTCAGATAGCGTACTGGGCTAGGCGGCAACTTAAAGCGCGTGGAATGGCGAGTAAAATGCACCATTAAACTTCTATGGTAGGGCAAACAGAGACCCGATTAGATCATTTTATATTATGGTTAATTTAAGAATTCAGCAAAATTCTATCACATTTGTTCAATTTACGTCGCTCCTATTTCAGATAGCATATTGGGCTAAGCGGCACATCAAAGCGCATGAAATGGCGAGTGAAATGCAATATTAAACTTCGAGGGTAGGGCAAACAGAGACCCGATTAGATCATTTTTTATTATGGTCAATTTAAGAATTCAGCATAATTCTTTCTCATTTCTTCAATTTACGTCGCTCCTATTTCAGATAGCTTATTGGGCTTAGCGGCATCTCAAAGCGCATGAAGTGACGAGTGAAATGCACTATTAAACTTCTAGGGTAGGGCAAACAGAGACCCGATTAGCTCATTTTATATTATTGTTAATTTAAGAATTCAGCGAAATTCGATTACATTTGTTCAATTTACGTCGCTCCTATTTCAGATAGCGTATTGGGCTAAGCGGCATCCTAAAGCGCGCGGAATGGCGAGTAAAATGCACTATTAAACTTCTATGCTAGGGCAATCAGAGACCCGATTAGATCATTTTATATTTTGTTTAATATAAGATTTCAGGGAAATTCTATCACATTTGTTCAATTTACGTCGCTCCCATTTCAGATAGCTTATTGGGCTAAGCGGCATCTCAAAGCGCATGAAATGGCGAATAAAATAAGCTATTAAACTTGCAGGCTAGGGCGAACAGAGACCCGATTAGATCATTTTACATTATGGTTAATAAAAGAATTCAGCGAAATTCTATCACATTTGTTCAACTTACGTCGCTCCTATTGCAGATAGCGTATTGGGCTAAGTGGCATCTCAAAGCGCATGAAATGGCGAGTAAAATGCACTATTAAACTTCTATGATAGGGCAATCAGAGACCCGGTTAGATCATTTTATATTTTGTTTAATAAAAGAAATCAGCGAAATTCTATCACATTTGTTCAACTTACGTCGCTGATATTTCAGATAGCGTATTGGGCTATGCGGCATCGCAAAGCGCAAGAAATGGCGAGTAAAATGCACTCTTAAACTTCTATGATAGGGCAATCAGAGACCCGATTAGACCATTTTACATTTTATTTAATATAAGATTTCAGGGACATTCTATCACATTTGTTTAATTTACGTCGCTGCTATTTCAGATAGCGTATTGGGCTAAGCGGCATCTTAAAGCGCGTGGAATGGCGAGTAAAATGCACTACTAAACTACTATGATAGGGCAATCAGAGACCCGATTAGGTCATTTTATATTTTGGTTAATATAAGAATTCAGCGAAATTCTATCACATTTGTTCAATTTACGTCGCTCCTAATACAGATAGCTTATTGTGCTTAGCGGCATCTCAAAGCGCATGAAGTGACGAGTGAAATGCACTATTAAACTTCTAGGGTTGGTCGAAGAAAGACCCGATTAGATCATTTTACATTATGGTTAATATAAGGATTCAGGGAAATTCTATCACATTTGTTCAATTTACGTCGCTCCTATTTCAGATAGCGTATTGGGCTAAGCGGCATCTCAAAGCGCATGAAATAGCGAATAAAATGAGCTATTAAACTTCTAGGCTAGGGCGAACAGAGACCCGATTAGATCATTTTACATTATGGTTAATAAAAGAATTCAGAGAAATTCTATCACATTTGTTCAACTTACGTCGCTCCTATTGCAGATAGCGTATTGGGCTAAGTGGCATCTCAAAGCGCATGAAATGGCGAGTGAAATGCACTATTAAACTTCTATGATAAGGCAATCAGAGACCCGATTAGATCATTTGATATTTTGTTTAATAAAAGAATTCAGCGAAATTCTATCACATTTGTTCAACTTACGTCGCTGATATTTCAGATAGCGTATTGGGCTAAGCGGCATCTCAAAGTGCATGAAATGGCGAATAAAATGCACTATTAAACTTCTAGGCGAGGGCGAACAGAGACCCGATTAGATCATTTTACATTATGGTTAATAAAAGAATTCAGCGAAATTCTATCACATTTGTTCCTCTTACGTCGCTCGTATTTCAGATAGCGTATTGGGCTAAGCGGCATCTCAAAGCGCATGAAATGGCGAGTAAAATGCACTATTAAACTTCTAGGGTAGGGCAAACAGAGACCCGATAAGATCATTTTACATTATGGTTAATAAAAGAATTCAGCGAAATTCTATCACATTTGTTCAACTTACGTCGCTCGTATTTCAGATAGCGTATTGGGCTAAGCGGCATCTCGAAGCGCATGAAATGGCGAGTAAAATGCACTATTAAACTTCTAGGGTAGGGCAAACAAAGACCCGATTAAATCATTTTATATTATGGTTAATTTAAGAATTCAGCGAAATTCTATCACATTTGTTCAATTTACGTCGCTCCTATTTCAGATAGCGTATTGGGCTAGGCGGCATCCTAAAGCGCGCGGAATGGCGAGTAAAATGCACTATTAAGCTTCTATGCTAGGGCAATCAGAGACCTGATTAGATCATTTTATATTTTGGTTAATATAAGAATTCAGTGAAATTCTATCACATTTGTTCAATTTATTTCGCTCCTATTTCTGATAGCGTATTGGGCTAAGCGGCATCTCAAAGCGCATGAAATGGCGAATAAAATGCACTATTAAACTTCTAGGCGAGGGCGAACAGAGACCCGATTAGATCATTTTACGTTATGGTTAATAAAAGAATTCAGCGAAATTCTATCACATTTGTTCAATTTACGTCGCTCCTATTACAGATAGCTTATTGTGCTTAGCGGCATCTCAAAGCGCATGAAGTGACGAGTGAAATGCACTATTAAACTTCTAGGGTTGGTCGAAGAAAGACCCGATTAGATCATTTTACATTAAGGTTACTATATGAATTCAGGGAAATTCTATCACATTTGTTCAATTTACGTCGCTCCTATTTCAGATAGCGTATTGGGCTAAGCGGCATCTCAAAGCGCATGAAATGGCGAATAAAATGAGCTATTCAACTTCTAGGCTAGGGCGAACAGAGACCGGATTAGATCACTTTACATTATGGTTAATAAAAGAATTCAGCGGAATTCTATCACATTTGTTCAACTTACGTCGCTCCTATTGCAGATAGCGTATTAGGCTAAGTGGCATCTCAAAGCGCATGAAATGGCGAGTAAAATGCACTATTAAACTTCTATGATAGGGCAATCAGAGACTCGATTAGATCATTTTATATTTTGTTTAATAAAAGAATTCAGCGAAATTCTATCACATTTGTTCAACTTACGTCGCTGATATTTCAGATAGCGTATTGGGCTATGCGGCATCTCAAAGCGCAAGAAATGGCGAGTAAAATGCACTCTTAAACTTCTATGATAGGGCAATCAGAGACCCGATTAGATCATTTTATATTTTGTTTAATATAAGATTGCAGGGAAATTCTATCACATTTGTTCAATTTACGTCGCTCCTATTTCAGATAGCGTACTGGCCTAGGCGGCATCTTAAAGCGCGTGGAAAGGCGAGTAAAATGCACTATTAAACTTCTATGATAGGGCAATCAGAGACCCGATTAGATCATTTCATATTACGGTTAATATAAGAATTCAGCGTAATTCTATCACACTTGTTCAACTTACGTCGCTCCTCTTTCAGATAGCGTACTGGGCTAGGCGGCATCTTGAAGCGCGTGGAATGGCGAGTAAAATGCACTATTAAACTTCTATGATAGGGCTATCAGAGACCCGATTAGATCATTTTATATTTTGGTTAATATAAGAATTCAGTGAAATTCTATCACATTTGTTCAATTTACGTCGCTCCTATTTCAGTTAGCGTATTGGGCTAAGCAGCATCTCAAAGTGCATGAAATGGCGAGTAAAATGCACTATTAAACTTGCAGGCTAGGGCGAACAGAGACCCGATTAGATCATTTTACATTATGGTTAATAAAAGAATTCAGCGAAATTCTATCACATTTGTTCAACTTACGTCGCTCCTATTGCAGATAGCGTATTGGGCTAAGTGGCATCTCAAAGCGCATGAAATGGCGAGTGAAATGCACTATTAAACTTCTATGATAAGGCAATCAGAGACCCGATTAGATCATTTGATATTTTGTTTAATAAAAGAATTCACCGAAATTCTATCACATTTGTTCAATTTACGTCGCTCCTATTACAGATAGCTTATTGTGCTTAGCGGCATCTCAAAGCGCATGAAGTGACGAGTGAAATGCACTATTAAACTTCTAGGGTTGGTCGAAGAAAGACCCGATTAGATCATTTTACATTAAGGTTACTATATGAATTCAGCGAAATTCTATCACATTTGTTCAATTTACGTCGCTCCTAATACAGATAGCTTATTGTGCTTAGCGGCATCTCAAAGCGCATGAAGTGACGAGTGAAATGCACTATTAAACTTCTAGGGTTGGTCGAAGAAAGACCCGATTAGATCATTTTACATTATGGTTAATATAAGGATTCAGGGAAATTCTATCACATTTGTTCAATTTACGTCGCTCCTATTTCAGATAGCGTATTGGGCTAAGCGGCATCTCAAAGCGCATGAAATAGCGAATAAAATGAGCTATTAAACTTCTAGGGTAGGGCAAACAGAGACCCGATTAGATCATTTTACATTATGGTTAATAAAAGAATTCAGCAAAATTCTATCACATTTGTTCAATTTACGTCGTTCCTATTTCAGATAGCGTCCTGGGCTAAGCGGCATCTAATAGCGCATGAAATGGCGAGTATAATGCACTATTAAACTTCTAGGATAAGGCAAACAGAGACCCGATTAGATCATTTTATGTTACGGTTAATATTAGAATTCAGCGTAATTCTATCACATTTGTTCAAGTTACGTCACTCCTATTTCTGATAGCGTACTGGGCTAGGCGGCATCTTAAAGCGCGTGGAATGGCGAGTAAAATGCACTACTAAACTTCTATGATAGGGCAATCAGGCACTCGATTAGATCATTTTATATTTTGTTTAATATAAGATTTCAGGGAAATTCTATCTCATTTGTTCAATTTACGTCGCTCCTATTTCAGTTAGCGTATTCGGCTAAGCGGCATCTCAAAGAGCATGAAATGGCGAATAAAATTCACTATTAAACTTCTAGGGTAGGGCAAACAGAGACCCGATAAGATCATTTTACATTATGGTTAATAAAAGAATTCAGCGAAATTCTATCACATTTGTTCCTCTTACGTCGCTCGTATTTCAGATAGCGTATTGGGCTAATCGGCATCTCAAAGCGCATGAAATGGCGAGTAAAATGCACTATTAAACTTCTAGGGTAGGGCAAACAGAGACCCGATAAGATCATTTTACATTATGGTTAATAAAAGAATTCAGCGAAATTCTATAGCATTTGTTCAACTTACGTCGCTCGTATTTCAGATAGCGTATTGGGCTAAGCGGCATCTCGAAGCGCATGAAATGGCGAGTAAAATGCACTATTAAACTTCTAGGGTAGGGCAAACAAAGACCCGATTAAATCATTTTATATTATGGTTAATTTAAGAATTCAGCGAAATTCTATCACATTTGTTCAATTTACGTCGCTCCTATTTCAGATAGCGTATTGGGCTAGGCGGCATCCTAAAGCGCGCGGAATGGCGAGTAAAATGCACTATTAAGCTTCTATGCTAGGGCAATCAGAGACCTGATTAGATCATTTTATATTTTGGTTAATATAAGAATTCAGTGAAATTCTATCACATTTGTTCAATTTATTTCGCTCCTATTTCTGATAGCGTATTGGGCTAAGCGGCATCTCAAAGCGCATGAAATGGCGAATAAAATGCACTATTAAACTTCTAGGCGAGGGCGAACAGAGACCCGATTAGATCATTTTACGTTATGGTTAATAAAAGAATTCAGCGAAATTCTATCACATTTGTTCAATTTACGTCGCTCCTATTACAGATAGCTTATTGTGCTTAGCGGCATCTCAAAGCGCATGAAGTGACGAGTGAAATGCACTATTAAACTTCTAGGGTTGGTCGAAGAAAGACCCGATTAGATCATTTTACATTAAGGTTACTATATGAATTCAGGGAAATTCTATCACATTTGTTCAATTTACGTCGCTCCTATTTCAGATAGCGTATTGGGCTAAGCGGCATCTCAAAGCGCATGAAATGGCGAATAAAATGAGCTATTCAACTTCTAGGCTAGGGCGAACAGAGACCGGATTAGATCACTTTACATTATGGTTAATAAAAGAATTCAGCGAAATTCTATCACATTTGTTCAACTTACGTCGCTCCTATTGCAGATAGCGTATTAGGCTAAGTGGCATCTCAAAGCGCATGAAATGGCGAGTAAAATGCACTATTAAACTTCTATGACAGGGCAATCAGAGACTCGATTAGATCATTTTATATTTTGTTTAATAAAAGAATTCAGCGAAATTCTATCACATTTGTTCAACTTACGTCGCTGATATTTCAGATAGCGTATTGGGCTATGCGGCATCTCAAAGCGCAAGAAATGGCGAGTAAAATGCACTCTTAAACTTCTATGATAGGGCAATCAGAGACCCGATTAGATCATTTTATATTTTGTTTAATATAAGATTGCAGGGAAATTCTATCACATTTGTTCAATTTACGTCGCTCCTATTTCAGATAGCGTACTGGGCTAGGCGGCATCTTAAAGCGCGTGGAAAGGCGAGTAAAATGCACTATTAAACTTCTATGATAGGGCAATCAGAGACCCGATTAGATCATTTCATATTACGGTTAATATAAGAATTCAGCGTAATTCTATCACACTTGTTCAACTTACGTCGCTCCTCTTTCAGATAGCGTACTGGGCTAGGCGGCATCTTAAAGCGCGTGGAATGGCGAGTAAAATGCACTATTAAACTACTATGATAGGGCTATCAGAGACCCGATTAGATCATTTTATATTTTGGTTAATATAAGAATTCAGTGAAATTCTATCACATTTGTTCAATTTACGTCGCTCCTATTTCAGTTAGCGTATTGGGCTAAGCAGCATCTCAAAGTGCATGAAATGGCGAGTAAAATGCACTATTAAACTTGCAGGCTAGGGCGAACAGAGACCCGATTAGATCATTTTACATTATGGTTAATAAAAGAATTCAGCGAAATTCTATCACATTTGTTCAACTTACGTCGCTCCTATTGCAGATAGCGTATTGAGCTAAGCGGCATCTCAAAGCGCATGAAATGGCGAGTAAAATGCACTATTGAACTTCTATGATAGGGCAATCAGAGACCTGATTAGATCATTTTATATTTTGGTTAATTTAAGAATTCACCGAAATTCTATCACATTTGTTCAATTTACGTCGCTCCTATTTCAGATAGCGTATTGGGCTAAGCGGCATCTCAAAGCCCATGAAATGGCGATTAAAATGCACTATTAAACTTCTAGGGTAAGGCAAACAGATACCCGATTAGATCATTTTATATTACGGTTAATATAAGAATTCACCGAAATTCTATCACATTTGTTCAATTTACGTCGCTCCTATTTCAGATAGCGTACTGGGCTAGGCGGCATCTTAAAGCGCGTGGAAAGGCGAGTAAAATGCACTATTAAACTTCTATGATAGGGCAATCAGAGACCCGAATAGATCATTTTATATTACGGTTAATATAAGAATTCAGCGTAATTCTATCACATTTGTTCAACTTACGCCGCTCCTATTTCAGATAGCGTACTGGGCTAGGTGGCATCTTAAAGCGCGTGGACTGGCGAGTAAAATGCACTACTAAACTACTATGATAGGGCAATCAGAGACCCGATTAGGTCAATTTATATTTTGGTTAATAAAAGAATTCAGCGAAATTCTATCACATTTGTTCAACTTACGTCGCTCCTATTACAGATAGCTTATTGTGCTTAGCGGCATCTCAAAGCGCATGAAGTGACGAGTGAAATGCACTATTAAACTTCTAGGGTAGGGCAAACAGAGACCCGATTAGATCATTTTATATTATGGTTAATTTAAGAATTCAGCAAAATTCTATCACATTTGTTCAATTTACGTCGTTCCTATTTCAGATAGCGTCCTGGGCTAAGCGGCATCTAATAGCGCATGAAATGGCGAGTATAATGCACTATTAAACTTCTAGGATAAGGCAAACAGAGACCCGATTAGATCATTTTATGTTACGGTTAATATTAGAATTCAGCGTAATTCTATCACATTTGTTCAAGTTACGTCGCTCCTATTTCTGATAGCGTACTGGGCTAGGCGGCATCTTAAAGCGCGTGGAATGGCGAGTAAAATGCACTGCTAAACTTCTATGATAGGGCAATCAGGCACTCGATTAGATCATTTTATATTTTGTTTAATATACGATTTCAGGGAAATTCTATCTCATTTGTTCAATTTACGTCGCTCCTATTTCAGTTAGCGTATTCGGCTAAGCGGCATCTAATAGCGCATGAAATGGCGAGTAAAATGCACTATTAAGCTTCTATGCTAGGGCAATCAGAGACCTGATTAGATCATTTTATATTTTGGTTAATATAAGAATTCAGTGAAATTCTATCACATTTGTTCAATTTATTTCGCTCCTATTTCTGATAGCGTATTGGGCTAAGCGGCATCTCAAAGCGCATGAAATGGCGAATAAAATGCACTATTAAACTTCTAGGCGAGGGCGAACAGAGACCCGATTAGATCATTTTACGTTATGGTTAATAAAAGAATTCAGCGAAATTCTATCACATTTGTTCAATTTACGTCGCTCCTATTACAGATAGCTTATTGTGCTTAGCGGCATCTCAAAGCGCATGAAGTGACGAGTGAAATGCACTATTAAACTTCTAGGGTTGGTCGAAGAAAGACCCGATTAGATCATTTTACATTAAGGTTACTATAAGAATTCAGGGAAATTCTATCACATTTGTTCAATTTACGTCGCTCCTATTTCAGATAGCGTATTGGGCTAAGCGGCATCTCAAAGCGCATGAAATGGCGAATAAAATGAGCTATTCAACTTCTAGGCTAGGGCGAACAGAGACCGGATTAGATCACTTTACATTATGGTTAATAAAAGAATTCAGCGAAATTCTATCACATTTGTTCAACTTACGTCGCTCCTATTGCAGATAGCGTATTAGGCTAAGTGGCATCTCAAAGCGCATGAAATGGCGAGTAAAATGCACTATTAAACTTCTATGATAGGGCAATCAGAGACCCGGTTAGATCATTTTATATTTTGTTTAATAAAAGAAATCAGCGAAATTCTATCACATTTGTTCAACTTACGTCGCTGATATTTCAGATAGCGTATTGGGCTATGCGGCATCGCAAAGCGCAAGACATGGCGAGTAAAATGCACTCTTAAATTTCTATGATAGGGCAATCAGAGACCCGATTAGATCATTTTACATTTTATTTAATATAAGATTTCAGGGACATTCTATCACATTTGTTTAATTTACGTCGCTGCTATTTCAGATAGCGTATTGGGCTAAGCGGCATCTTAAAGCGCGTGGAATGGCGAGTAAAATGCACTACTAAACTACTATGATAGGGCAATCAGAGACCCGATTAGGTCATTTTATATGTTGGTTAATATAAGAATTCAGCGAAATTCTATCACATTTGTTCAATTTACGTCGCTCCTATTACAGATAGCTTATTGTGCTTAGCGGCATCTCAATGCGCATGAAGTGACGTGTGAAATGCACTATTAAACTTCTAGGGTTGGTCGAAGAAAGACCCAATTAGATCATTTTACATTAAGGTTAATATAAGAATTCAGGGAAATTCTATCACATTTGTCCAATTTACGTCACTCCTATTTCAGGTAGCGTATTGGGCTAAGCGGCATCTCAAAGCGCATGAAATGGCGAATAAAATGAGCTATTAAACTTCTAGGCTAGGGCGAACAGAGACCCGATTAGATCATTTTACATTATGGTTAATAAAAGAATTCAGCGAAATTCTATCACATTTGTTCAACTTACGTCGCTCCTATTGCAGATAGCGTATTGGGCTAAGTGGCATCTCAAAGCGCATGAAATGGCGAGTAAAATGCACTATTAAACTTCTATGATAGGGCAATCAGAGACCCGATTAGATCATTTTATATTTTGTTTAATAAAAGAAATCAGCGAAATTCTATCACATTTGTTCAACTTACGTCGCTGATATTTCAGATAGCGTATTGGGCTATGCGGCATCGCAAAGCGCAAGAAATGGCGAGTACAATGCACTCTTAAACTTCTATGATAGGGCACTCAGAGACCCGATTAGATCATTTTACATTTTGTTTAATATATGTTTTCAGGGACATTCTATCACATTTGTTTAATTTACGTCGCTGCTATTTCAGATAGCGTATTGGGCTAAGCGGCATCTCAAAGCGCATGAAATGGCG
This sequence comes from Macropis europaea, assembly GCA_916610135.2. NCBI lineage: Eukaryota > Metazoa > Arthropoda > Insecta > Hymenoptera > Melittidae > Macropis > Macropis europaea. Next base: position 69,238 of record CAKAJE020000062.1, on the reverse strand, counting down.
AATAAAATGCACTATTAGACTTCTAGGCGAGGGCGAACAGAGACCCGATTAGATCATTTTACATTTTGCTTAATAAAAGAATTCAGCGAAATTCTATCACATTTGCTCAATTTACGTCGCTCCTATTACAGATAGCTTACTGTGCTTAGCGGCATCTCAAAGCGCATGAAGTGACGAGTGAAATGCACTATTAAACTTCTAGGTTAGAGCAAACAGAGACCCGATTACATCATTTTATATTATGGTTAATTTAAGAATTCAGCAAAATTCTATCACATTTGTTCAATTTACGTCGCTCCTATTTCAGATAGCGTATTGTGCTAGGCGGCATCCTAAAGCGCGCGGAATGGCGAGTAAAATGCACTATTAAACTTCTAGGATAGGGCAAACAGGGACCCGATTAGATCATTTTATATTACGGTTAATATAAGAATTCAGCGTAATTCTATCACATTTGTTCAACTTACGTCGCTCCTATTTCAGATAGCGTACTGGGCTAGGCGGCATCTTAAAGCGCGTGGAATGGCGAGTAAAATGCACTACTAAACTTCTATGATAGGGCAATCAGAGTCCCGTTTAGATCATTTTATATTTTGTTTAATATAAGATTTCAGGGAAATTCTATCACATTTGTTCAATTTACGTCACTCCTATTTCAGACAGCGTATTGGGCTAAGCGGCATCTCAAATCGCATGAAATGGCGAGTCAAATGCACTATTAAACTTCTAGGGTAAGGCAAACAGAGACCCGATTAGATCATTTTATATTATGGTTAAATTAAGAATTCAGCCAAATTCTATCACATTTGTTCAATTTTCGTCGCTCCTATTTCAGATAGCGTACTGGGCTAGGCGGAATCTTAAAGCGCGTGGATTGGCGAGTAAAATGCACTATTAAACTTCTATGATAGGGCAATCAGAGACCCGATTAGATCATTTTATATTTTGGTTAATATAAGAATTCAGCGAAAATCTATCACAACTGTTCTATTTACGTCGCTCCTATTTCAGATAGCGTATTGGGCTAAGCGGCATCTCAAAGCGCATGAAATGGCAAGTGAAATGCACTGTTAAACTTCTAGGGTAGGGCAAACAGAGACCCGATTAGATCATTTCATATTTTGGTTAATATAAGAATTCAGAAAAATTCTATCACATTTGTTCAATTTACGTCGCTCCTATTTCAGATAGCGTATTGGGCTAAGCGGCATCTCAGCGCGCATGAAATGGCGATTAAAATGCACTGTTAAACTTCTAGGGAAGGGCAAACGGAGACCCGATTAGATCATTTCATATTATGGTTTATTTAAGAATTCAGAAAAATCCTATCACATTTGTTCAATTTACGTCGCTCCTATTTCAGATAGCGTATTGTCCTAAGCGGCATCTCTAATCGCATGAGATGGCGAGTAAAATGCACTATTAAACTTCTAGGGTAAGGCAAACAGAGACCCGATTAGATCATTTTATATTATGGTTAATTTAAGAATTCAGCCAAATTCTATCACATTTGTTCAATTTACGTCGTTCCTATTTCAGATAGCGTCCTGGGCTAAGCGGCATCTAATAGCGCATGAAATGGCGAGTATAATGCACTATTAAACTTCTAGGATAAGGCAAACAAAGGCCCGATTAAACCATTTTATATTATGGTTAATTTAAGAATTCAGCGAAGTTCTATCACATTTGTTCAATTTACGTCGCTCCTATTTCAGATAGCGTATTGGGCTAGGCGGCATCCTAAAGCCCGCGGAATGGCGAATAAAATGCACTATTAAACTTCTAGGGTAAGGCAAACAGATACCCGATTAGTTCATTTTATATTACGGTTAATATAAGAATTCAGCGCAATTCTATCACATTTGTTCAACTTACATCGCTCCTATTTCAGATAGCGTACAGGGCTAGGCGGCATCTTAAAGCGCGTGGAAGGGCGAGTAAAATGCACTATTAAACTTCTATGCTAGGGCAATCAGAGACCCGATTAGATCATTTTATATTTTGTTTAATATAAGATTTCAGGGAAATTCTATCACATTTGTTCAATTTACGTCGCTCCCATTTCAGATAGCGTATTGGGCTAAGCGGCATCTCAAAGCGCATGAAATGGCGAGTAAAATGCACTATTGAACTTCTATGATAGGGCAATCAGAGACCTGATTAGATCATTTTATATTTTGGTTAATTTAAGAATTCACCGAAATTCTATCACATTTGTTCAATTTACGTCGCTCCTATTTCAGATAGCGTATTGGGCTAAGCGGCATCTCAAAGCCCATGAAATGGCGATTAAAATGCACTATTAAACTTCTAGGGTAAGGCAAACAGATACCCGATTAGATCATTTTATATTACGGTTAATATAAGAATTCACCGAAATTCTATCACATTTGTTCAATTTACGTCGCTCCTATTTCAGATAGCGTACTGGGCTAGGCGGCATCTTAAAGCGCGTGGAAAGGCGAGTAAAATGCACTATTAAACTTCTATGATAGGGCAATCAGAGACCCGATTAGATCATTTTATATTACGGTTAATATAAGAATTCAGCGTAATTCTATCACATTTGTTCAACTTACGCCGCTCCTATTTCAGATAGCGTACTGGGCTAGGTGGCATCTTAAAGCGCGTGGAATGGCGAGTAAAATGCACTACTAAACTACTATGATAGGGCAATCAGAGACCCGATTAGGTCAATTTATATTTTGGTTAATATAAGAATTCAGCGAAATTCTATCACATTTGTTCAATTTACGTCGCTCCTATTACAGATAGCTTATTGTGCTTAGCGGCATCTCAAAGCGCATGAAGGGACGAGTGAAATGCACTATTAAACTTCTAGGGTTGGTCGAAGAAAGACCCAATTAGATCATTTTACATTAAGGTTAATATAAGAATTCAGGGAAATTCTATCACATTTGTTCAATTTACGTCGCTCCTATTTCAGATAGCGTATTGGGCTAACTGGCATCTCAAAGCGCATGAAATGGCGAATAAAATGAGCTATTAAACTTCCAGGCTAGGGCGAACAGAGACCCGATTAGATCATTTTACATTATGGTTAATAAAAGAATTCTGCGAAATTCTATCACATTTGTTCAACTTACGTCGCTCCTATTGCAGATAGCGTATTGGGCTAAGTGGCATCTCAAAGCGCATGAAATGGCGAGTAAAATGCACTATTAAACTTCTATGATAGGGCAATCAGAGACCCGGTTAGATCATTTTATATTTTGTTTAATAAAAGAAATCAGCGAAATTCTATCACATTTGTTCAACTTACGTCGCTGATATTTCAGATAGCGTATTGGGCTATGCGGCATCGCAAAGCGCAAGAAATGGCGAGTAAAATGCACTCTTAAACTTCTATGATAGGGCAATCAGAGACCCGATTAGATCATTTTACATTTTATTTAATATAAGATTTCAGGGACATTCTATCACATTTGTTTAATTTACGTCGCTGCTATTTCAGATAGCGTATTGGGCTAAGCGGCATCTTAAAGCGCGTGGAATGGCGAGTAAAATGCACTACTAAACTACTATGATAGGGCAATCAGAGACCCGATTAGGTCATTTTATATTTTGGTTAATATAAGAATTCAGCGAAATTCTATCACATTTGTTCAATTTACGTCGCTCCTATTACAGATAGCTTATTGTGCTTAGCGGCATCTCAAAGCGCATGAAGTGACGAGTGAAATGCACTATTAAACTTCTAGGGTAGGGCAAACAGAGACCCGATTAGATCATTTTATATTATGGTTAATTTAAGAATTCAGCAAAATTCTATCACATTTGTTCAATTTACGTCGTTCCTATTTCAGATAGCGTCCTGGGCTAAGCGGCATCTAATAGCGCATGAAATGGCGAGTATAATGCACTATTAAACTTCTAGGATAAGGCAAACAGAGACCCGATTAGATCATTTTATGTTACGGTTAATATTAGAATTCAGCGTAATTCTATCACATTTGTTCAAGTTACGTCGCTCCTATTTCTGATAGCGTACTGGGCTAGGCGGCATCTTAAAGCGCGTGGAATGGCGAGTAAAATGCACTACTAAACTTCTATGATAGGGCAATCAGGCACTCGATTAGATCATTTTATATTTTGTTTAATATAAGATTTCAGGGAAATTCTATCTCATTTGTTCAATTTACGTCGCTCCTATTTCAGTTAGCGTATTCGGCTAAGCGGCATCTCAAAGAGCATGAAATGGCGAATAAAATGCACTATTAAGCTTCTAGGGTAGGGCAAACAGAGACCCGATAAGATCATTTTACATTATGGTTAATAAAAGAATTCAGCGAAATTCTATCACATTTGTTCAACTTACGTCGCTCGTATTTCAGATAGCGTATTGGGCTAAGCGGCATCTCGAAGCGCATGAAATGGCGAGTAAAATGCACTATTAAACTTCTAGGGTAGGGCAAACAAAGACCCGATTAAATCATTTTATATTATGGTTAATTTAAGAATTCAGCGAAATTCTATCACATTTGTTCAATTTACGTCGCTCCTATTTCAGATAGCGTATTGGGCTAAGCGGCATCTCAAAGCGCATGAAATGGCGAATAAAATGAGCTATTCAACTTCTAGGCTAGGGCGAACAGAGACCGGATTAGATCACTTTACATTATGGTTAATAAAAGAATTCAGCGAAATTCTATCACATTTGTTCAACTTACGTCGCTCCTATTGCGGATAGCGTATTAGGCTAAGTGGCATCTCAAAGCGCATGAAATGGCGAGTAAAATGCACTATTAAACTTCTATGATAGGGCAATCAGAGACTCGATTAGATCATTTTATATTTTGTTTAATAAAAGAATTCAGCGAAATTCTATCACATTTGTTCAACTTACGTCGCTGATATTTCAGATAGCGTATTGGACTATGCGGCATCTCAAAGCGCAAGAAATGGCGAGTAAAATGCACTCTTAAACTTCTATGATAGGGCAATCAGAGACCCGATTAGATCATTTTATATTTTGTTTAATATAAGATTGCAGGGAAATTCTATCACATTTGTTCAATTTACGTCGCTCCTATTTCAGATAGCGTACTGGGCTAGGCGGCATCTTAAAGCGCGTGGAAAGGCGAGTAAAATGCACTATTAAACTTCTATGATAGGGCAATCAGAGACCCGATTAGATCATTTCATATTACGGTTAATATAAGAATTCAGCGTAATTCTATCACAATTGTTCAACTTACGTCGCTCCTCTTTCAGATAGCGTACTGGGCTAGGCGGCATCTTAAAGCGCGTGGAATGGCGAGTAAAATGCACTATTAAACTTCTATGATAGGGCTATCAGAGACCCGATTAGATCATTTTATATTTTGGTTAATATAAGAATTCAGTGAAATTCTATCACATTTGTTCAATTTACGTCGCTCCTATTTCAGTTAGCGTATTGGGCTAAGCAGCATCTCAAAGTGCATGAAATGGCGAGTAAAATGCACTATTAAACTTCTAGGGTAGGGCAAACAGAGACCCGATTAGATCATTTTATATAATGGTTAATTTAAGAATTCAGCAAAATTCTATCACATTTTTTCAATTTACGTCGTTCCTATTTCAGCTAGCGTACTGGGCTAGGTGGCATCTTAAAGCGCGTGGAATGGCGAGTAAAATGCACTACTAAACTTCTATGATAGGGCAATCAGAGACTCGATTAGATCATTTCATATTTTGGTTAATATAAGAATTCAGCGTAATTCTATCACATTTGTTGAACTTACGTCGCTGGTATTTCAGATAGCGTATTGGGCTAAGTGGCATCTCAAAGCGCATGAAATGGCAAGTAAAATGCACTCTTAAACTTCTATGATAGGGCAATCAGAGACCCGATTAGATCATTTTACATTTTGTTTAATATAAGATTTCAGGGACATTCTATCACATTTGTTTAATTTACGTCGCTGCTATTTCAGATAGCGTATTGGGCTATGCGGCATCTCAACGCGCATGAAATGGCGAGTAAAATGCACTGTTAAACTTCTAGGGAAGGGCAAACGGAGACCCGATTAGATCATTTCATATTATGGTTTATTTAAGAATTCAGAAAAATTCTATCACATTTGTTCAATTTACGTCGCTCCTATTTCAGATAGCGTATTGTCCTAAGCGGCATCTCTAATCGCATGAGATGGCGAGTAAAATGCACTATTAAACTTCTAGGGTAAGGCAAACAGAGACCCGATTAGATCATTTTATATTATGGTTAATTTAAGAATTCAGCCAAATTCTATCACATTTGTTCAATTTACGTCTCTCCTATTTCAGATAGCGTATTGGGCTAAGCGCCATCTCAAAGCGCATGAAATGGCGAGTAAAATGCACTATTAAACTTCTAGGGTAGGGCAAACAGAGACCCGATTAGATCATTTTATATTATGGTTAATTTAAGAATTCAGCAAAATTCTATCACATTTGTTCAATTTACGTCGTTCCTATTTCAGATAGCGTCCTGGGCTAAGCGGCATCTAATAGCGCATGAAATGGCGAGTATAATGCACTATTAAACTTCTAGGATAAGGCAAACAGAGACCCGATTAGATCATTTTATGTTATGGTTAATATAAGAATTCAGTGTAATTCTATCACATTTGTTCAAGTTACGTCGCTCCTATTTCAGATAGCGTACTGGGCTAGGCGGCATCTTAAAGCGCGTGGAATGGCGAGTAAAATGCACTACTAAACTACTATGATAGGGCAATCAGAGACCCGATTAGGTCATTTTATATTTTGGTTAATATAAGAATTCAGCGAAATTCTATCACATTTGTTCAATTTACGTCGCTCCTATTACAGATAGCTTATTGTGCTTAGCGGCATCTCAAAGCGTATGAAGTGACGAGTAAAATGCACTATTAAACTTCTAGGATAAGGCAAACAGAGACCCGATTAGATCATTTTATGTTATGGTTAATATAAGAATTCAGTGTAATTCTATCACATTTGTTCAAGTTACGTCGCTCCTATTTCAGATAGCGTATTGGGCTAAGCGGCATCTCAAAGCGCATGAAATAGCGAATAAAATGAGCTATTAAACTTCTAGGCTAGGGCGAACAGAGCCCCGATTAGATCATTTTACATTATTGTTAATAATAGAATTCAGCGAAATTCTATCACATTTGTTCAACTTACGTCGCTCCTATTGCAGATAGCGTATTGGGCTAAGTGGCATCTCAAAGCGCATGAAATGGCGAGTAAAATGCACTATTAAACTTCTATGATAGGGCAATCAGAGACCCGATTAGATCATTTTATATTTTGTTTAATAAAAGAATTCAGCGAAAATCTATCACATTTGTTCAACTTACGTCGCTGATATTTCAGATAGCGTATTGGGCTATGCGGCATCGCAAAGCGCAAGAAATGGCGAGTAAAATGCACTATTAAACTTCTATGATAGGGCAATCAGAGACCCGATTAGATCATTTTACATTTTGTTTAATATAAGCTTTCAGGGACATTCTATCACATTTGTTTAATTTACGTCGCTGCTATTTCAGATAGCGTATTGGGCTAAGCGGCATATCAAAGCGCATGAAATGGCGAATAAAATGCACTATTAAACTTCTAGGCGAAGGCGAACAGAGACCCGATTAGATCATTTTACATTTTGGTTAATAAAAGAATTCAGCGAAATTCTATCACATTTGCTCAATTTACGTCGCTCTTATTACAGATAGCTTATTGTGCTTAGCGGCATCTCAAAGCGCATGAAGTGACGAGTGAAATGCACTATTAAACTTCTAGGGTAGGGCAAACAGAGACCCGATAAGATCATTTTACATTATGGTTAATAAAAGAATTCAGCAAAATTCTATCACATTTGTTCAATTTACGTCGTTCCTATTTCAGATAGCGTCCTGGGCTAAGCGGCATCTAATAGCGCATGAAATGGCGAGTATAATGCACTATTAAACTTCTAGGATAAGGCAAACAGAGACCCGATTAGATCATTTTATGTTACGGTTAATATAAGAATTCAGCGTAATTCTATCACATTTGTTCAAGTTACGTCGCTCCTATTTCTGATAGCGTACTGGGCTAGGCGGCATCTTAAAGCGCGTGGAATGGCGAGTAAAATGCACTACTAAACTTCTATGATAGGGCACTCAGGCACTCGATTAGATCATTTTATATTTTGTTTAATATAAGATTTCAGGGAAATTCTATCTCATTTGTTCAATTTACGTCGCTCCTATTTCAGTTAGCGTATTCGGCTATGCGGCATCTCAAAGAGCATGAAATGGCGAATAAAATGCACTAGTAAACTTCTAGGCTAGGGCGAACAGAGACCCGATTAGATCATTTTACATTATGGTTAATAAAAGAATTCAGCGAAATTCTATCACATTTGTTCCTCTTACGTCGCTCGTACTTCAGATAGCGTATTGGGCTAAGCGGCATCTCAAAGCGCATGAAATGGCGAGTAAAATGCACTATTAAACTTCTAGGGTAGGGCAAACAGAGACCCGATAAGATCATTTTACATTATGGTTAATAAAAGAATTCAGCGAAATTCTATCACATTTGCTCAATCTACGTCGCTCCTATTACAGATAGCTTATTGTGCTTAGCGGCATCTCAAAACGCATGAAGTGTCGAGTGAAATGCACTATTAAACTTCTAGGGTAGGCCAAACAGAGACCCGATTAGATCATTTTATATTATGGTTAATAAAAGAATTCAGCGAAATTCTATCACATTTGTTCAACTTACGTCGCTGATATTTCAGATAGCGTATTGGGCTATGCGGCATCGCAAAGCGCAAGAAATGGCGAGTAAAATGCACTCTTAAACTTCTATGATAGGGCAATCAGTGACCCGATTAGATCATTTTACATTTTGTTTAATATAAGATTTCAGGGACATTCTATCACATTTGTTTAATTTACGTCGCTGCTATTTCAGATAGCGTATTGGGCTAAGCGGCATCTCAAAGCGCATGAAATGGCGAATAAAATGCACTATTAAACTTCTAGGCGAGGGCGAACAGAGACCCGATTAGATCATTTTACATTTTGGTTAATAAAAGAATTCAGCGAAATTCTATCACATTTGCTCAATTTACGTCGCTCCTATTACAGATAGCTTATTGTGCTTAGCGGCATCTCAAAACGCATGAAGTGACGAGTGAAATGCACTATTAAACTTCTAGGGTAGGGCAAACAGAGACCCGATTAGATCATTTTATATTATGGTTAATTTAAGAATTCAGCAAAATTCTATCACATTTGTTCAATTTACGTCGTTCCTATGTCAGATAGCGTCCTGGGCTAAGCGGCATCTAATAGCGCATGAAATGGCGAGTATAATGCACTATTAAACTTCTAGGATAAGGCAAACAGAGACCCGATTAGATCATTTTATGTTACGGTTAATATAAGAATTCAGCGAAATTCTATCACAATTGTTCTATTTACGGCGCTCCTATTTCAGATAGCGTATTGGGCTAAGCGGCATCTCAAAGCGCATGAAATGGCGAATAAAATGCACTATTAAACTTCTAGGCGAGGGCGAACAGAGACCCGATTAGATCATTTTACATTATGGTTAATAAAAGAATTCAGCGAAATTCTATCACATTTGTTCAATTTACGTCGCTCCTATTACAGATAGCTTATTGTGCTTAGCGGCATCTCAAAGCGCATGAAGTGACGAGTGAAATGCACTATTAAACTTCTAGGGTTGGTCGAAGAAAGACCCGATTAGATCATTTTACATTAAGGTTAATATAAGAATTCAGGGAAATTCTATCACATTTGTTCAACTTACGTCGCTCCTATTGCAGATAGCGTATTGGGCTAAGTGGCATCTCAAAGCGCATGAAATGGCGAGTAAAATGCACTATTAAACTTCTATGATAGGGCAATCAGAGACTCGATTAGATCATTTTATATTTTGTTTAATAAAAGAATTCAGCGAAATTCTACCACATTTGTTCAACTTACGTCGCTGATATTTCAGATAGCGTATTGGGCTATGCGGCATCTCAAAGCGCAAGAAATGGCGAGTAAAATGCACTCTTAAACTTCTATGATAGGGCAATCAGAGACCCGATTAGATCATTTTACATTTTGTTTAATATAAGATTTCAGGGACATTCTATCACATTTTTTAATTTACGTCGCTGCTATTTCAGATAGCGTATTGGGCTATGCGGCATCTCAACGCGCATGAAATGGCGAGTAAAATGCACTGTTAAACTTCTAGGGAAGGGCAAACGGAGACCCGATTAGATCATTTCATATTATGGTTTATTTAAGAATTCAGAAAAATTCTATCACATTTGTTCAATTTACGTCGCTCCTATTTGAGATAGCGTATTGCCCTAAGCGGCATCTCTAATCGCATGAGATGGCGAGTAAAATGCACTATTAATCTTCTAGGGTAGGGCAATCAAAGACCCCATTAGATCATTTTATATTATGGTTAATTTAAGAATTCAGCGAAATTCTATCACATTTGTTCAATTTACGTCGCCCCTATTTCAGATAGCGTATTGGGCTAAGCGGCATCTCAAAGCGCATGAAATGGCGAGTCAAATGCACTGTTAAACTTCTATGATAGGGAAATCAGAGACCCGATTAGATTATTTTATATTTTGGTTAATATAATAATTCAGCGTAACTCTGTCACATTTGATCAACTTACGTAGCTCCTATTTCAGATAGCGTACTGGGCTAGGCGGCATCTTAAAGCACGTGGAATGGCGAGTAAAATGCACTATTAAACTTCAAGGGTAGGGCAAACAGAGACCCGATTAGATCATTTTATATTATGGTTAATATAAGAATTCAGCGTAACTCTGTCACATTTGTTCAACTTACGTAGCTCCTATTTCAGATAGCGTACTGGGCTAGGCGGCATCTTAAAGCGCGTAGAATGGCGAGTAAAATGCACTATTAAACTTCTATGATAGGGCAATCAGAGACCCGATTACATCATTTTATATTTTGGTTAATATAAGAATTCAGCGAAATTCTCTCACATTTGTTCAATTTACGTCGCTCCTATTTCAGATAGCGTATTGGGCTAAGCGGCATCTCAAAGCGCATGAAATGGCGAGTAAAATGCACTATTAAACTTCTAGGGTAGGGCAATCAGAAACCCGACTAGATCATTTTATATTATGGTTAATTTAAGAATTCAGCAAAATTCTATCACATTTGTTCAGTTTACGTCGCTCCTATTTCAGATAGCGTACTGGGCTATGCGGCATCTTAAAGCTCGTGGAATGGCGAGTAAAATTCACTATTAAACTTCTATGATAGGGCAATCAGTGACCCGATTAGATCATTTTATATTTTGGTTAATATAAGAATTCAGCGAAATTCTATTACATTTGTTCAATTTACGTCGCTCCTATTTCAGATAGCGTATTGGGCTAAGCGGCATCTCAAAGCGCATGAAATGGCAAGTAAAATGCACTGTTATACTTCTAGTGTAGGGCAATCAGAGACCCGATTAGATCATTTTATATTATGCTTAATTTAAGAATTCAGCAAAATTCTATCACATTTGTTCAATTTACGTAGTTCCTATTTCAGATAGCATACTGGGCTAGGCGGTATCTTAAAGCGCGCGGAATGGCGAGTAAAATGCACTATTAAACTTCTATGATAGGGCAATCAGAGACCCGATTAGTTCATTTTATATTTTGGTTAATATAAGAATTCAGCGAAATTCTATCACATTTGTTCAATTTACGTCGCTCCTAGTTCAGATAGCGTATTGGGATAAGCGGCATCTCAAAGCCCATGAAATGGCGATTAAAATGCACTATTAAACTTCTAGGGTAAGGCAAACAGATACCCGATTAGATCATTTTATATTTTGGTTAATATAAGAATTCAGCGTAATGCTATCACATTTGTTCAATTTACGTCGCTCCTATTACAGACAGCTTATTGGGCTTAGCGGCATCTCAAAGCGCATGAAATGACGAGTGAAATGCACTATTAAACTTCTAGGGTAGGGCAAACAGAGACCCGATGAGATCATTTTATATTACGGCTAATATAAGAATTCAGCGTAACTCTGTCACATTTGATCAACTTACGTAGCTCCTATTTCAGATAGCGTCCTGGGCTAGCCGGCATCTTAAAGCGCGTGGAATGGCGAGTAAAATGCACTATTAAACATCTAGGATAAGGCAAACAGAGGCCCGATTAGATCATTTTATATTACGGTTAATATAAGAATTCAGCGTAATTCTGTCACATTTGTTCAACATACGTAGCTCCTATTTCAGATAGCGTACTGGGCTAGGCGGCAACTTAAAGCGCGTGGAATGTCGAGTAAAATACACTATCAAACGTCTATGATAGGGCAATCAGAGACCCGATTAGATCATTTTATATTTTGGTTAATATAAGAATTCAGCGAAATTCTATTACATTTGTTCAATTTACGTCGCTCCTATTTCAGATAGCGTATTGGGCTAAGCGGCATCTCAATGCGCATGGATTGACGAGTGAAATGCTCTATTAAACTTCTGGGGTAGGGCGAACAGAAACCCGAATAGATCATTTTATATTACGGTTAATATAAGAATTCAGCGAAATTCTATCACATTTGTTCAATTTACGTCGCTCCTATTTCAGATAGCGTACTGGGCTATGCGGCATCTTAAAGCGCGTGGAATGGCGAGTAACATTCACTATTAAACTTCTATGATAGGGCAATCAGAGACCCGATTAGATCATTTTATATTTTGGTTAATATAAGAATTCAGCGAAATTCTATCACATTAGTTCAATTTACGTCGTTCCTATTTCAGATAGCGTACTGGGCTATGCGGCATCTTAAAGCGCGTGGAATGGCGAGTAACATTCACTATTAAACTTCTATGATAGGGCAATCAGAGACCCGATTAGATCATTTTATATTTTGGTTAATATAAGAATTCAGCGAAATTCTATCACATTTGTTCAATTTGCGTCGGTCCTATTTCAGATAGCTTATTGGGCTAAGCGGCACCTCAAAGCGCATGAAATGGCGAGTGAAATGCACTATTAATCTTCTAGGGTAGGGCAATCAGAGACCCCATTAGATCATTTTATATTATGGTTAATTTAAGAATTCAGCGAAATTCTATCACATTTGTTCAATTTACGTCGCTCCTATTTCAGATAGCGTATTGGGCTAAGCGGCATCTCAAAGCGCATGAAATGGCGAGTAAAATGCACTATTAAACTTCTAGGGTAAGGCAAACAGAGACCCGATTAGATCATTTTATATTACGGCTAATACAAGAATTCAGCGTAATTCTATCACATTTGTTCAAATTACGTCGCTCCTATTTCAGATAGCGTACTGGGCTACGCGGCATCTCAAAGCGCGTTGAAGGGCGAGTAAAATGCACTACTAAACTTCTATGATAGGGCAATCAGAGACCCGATTAGATCATTTTATATTTTGGTTAATATAAGAATTCAGCGAAATTCTCTCACATTTGTTCAATTTACGTCGTTGATATTTCAGATAGCGTATTGGGCTAAGCGGCATCTCAAAGCGCAAGAAATGTCGAGTAAAATGCACTATTAAACTTCTAGGGCAGGGCAAACAGAGACCCGATTACATCATTTTATATTATGGTTAATTTAAGAATTCAGCGAAATTCTACCACATTTGTTCAATTTACGTCGCTCCTATTTCAGATAGCGTATTGGGCTAAGCGGCATCTCAAAGCGCATGGATTGACGAGTGAAATGCTCTATTAAACTTCTGGGGTAGGGCGAACAGAAACCCGAATAGATCATTTTATATTACGGTTAATATAAGAATTCAGCGAAATTCTATCACATTTGTTCAATTTACGTCGCTCCTATTTCAGATAGCGTATTGGGCTAAGCGGCATCTCAATACGCATGAAATGGCGAGTAACATGCACTATTACACTTCTAGGATAAGGCAAACAGAGACCCGATAAGATCATTTTATATTACGGTTAATATAAGAATTCAGCGTAATTCTATCACATTTGTTCAATTTACGTCGCTCCTATTTCAGATAGCGTATTGGGCTAAGCGGCATCTCAAAGCCCATGAAATGGCGATTAAAATGCACTATTAAACTTCTAGGGTAAGGCAATCAGAGACCCGATTAGATCATTTTGTATTTTGGTTAATATAAGAATTCAGCGAAATTCTATTACATTTGTTTAATTTACGTCGCTCCTATTTCAGATATCGTATTGGGCTAAGCGGCATCTCAAAGCGCATGAAATGGCGAGTAAAATGCACTATTATACTTCTAGTGTAGGGCAATCAGAGACCCGATTAGATCATTTTATATTATGCTTAATTTAAGAATTCAGCAAAATTCTATCACATTTGTTCAATTTACGTAGTTCCTATTTCAGATAGCATACTGGGCTAGGCGGTATCTTAAAGCGCGCGGAATGGCGAATAAAATGCACTATTAAACTTCTATGATAGGGCAATCAGAGACCCGGTTAGATCATTTTATATTTTGGTTCATATAAGAATTCAGCGAAATTCTATCACATTTGTTCAATTTACGTCGCTCCTATTTCAGATAGCTTATTGGGCTAAGCGGCATCTCAAAGCGCATGAAATGACGAGTGAAATGCACTATTAAACTTCTAGGGTAGGGCGAACAGAGACCAGATTAGATCATTTTACATTAAGGTTAATATAAGAATTCAGCGGAATTCTGTCACATTTGTTCAACTTACGTAGCTCCTATTTCAGATAGCGTACTGGGCTAGGCGGCATCTTAAAGCGCGTAGAATGGCGAGTAAAATGCACTATTAAACTTCTATGATAGGGCAATCAGAGACCCGATTAGATCATTTTGTATTTTGGTTAATATTAGAATTCAGCGAAATTCTATCACATTTGTTCAATTTACGTCGCTCCTATTTCAGATAGCGTATTGGGCTAGGCGGCATCTCAAAGCGCGTGGAAGGGCGAGTAAAATGCACTACTAAACTTCTATGATAGGGCAATCAGAGACCCGATTACATCATTTTATATTTTGGTTAATATAAGAATTCAGCGAAATTCTCTCACATTTGTTCAATTTACGTCGCTGATATTTCAGATAGCGTATTGGGCTAAGCGGCATCTCAATGCGCATGAAATGGTGAGTAAAATGCACTATTAAACTTCTAGGATAAGGCAAACAGAGACCCGATTAGATCATTTTATATTTTGGTTAATATAAGAATTCAGCGAAATTCTATCAGATTTGTTCAATTTACGTCGCTCCTATTTCAGATAGCGTATTGGGAGTAGCGGCATCTCAAAGCGCATGAAAGGGCGAGTAAAATGAACTATTAAACTTCAAGGGTAGGGCAAACAGAGACCCGATTAGGTCATTTTATATTATGGTTAATTTAAGAATTCAGAAAAATTCTATCACATTTGTTCAATTTACGTCGTTCCTATTTCAGATAGCGTATTGGGCTATGCGGCATCTCAAAGCGCATGAAATGACGAGTAAAATGCACTATTAAACTTCTAGGGTAGGGCAAACAGAGACCCGATTAGATCATTTTATATTACGGCTAATATAAGAATTCAGCGTAATTCTATCACATTTGTTCAAATTACGTCGCTCCTATTTCAGATAGCGTACTGGGCTAGGCGGCATCTCAAAGCGCGTGGAAGGGCGAGTAAAATGCACTACTAAACTTGTATGATAGGGCAATCAGAGACCCGATTAGATCATTTTATATTTTGGTTAATATAAGAATTCAGCGAAATTCTCTCACATTTGTTCAATTTACGTCGTTGATATTTCAGATAGCGTATTGGGCTAAGCGGCATCTCAAAGCGCAAGAAATGTCGAGTAAAATGCACTATTAAACTTCTAGGGTAGGGCAAACAGAGACCCGATAAGATCATTTTATATTATGGTTAATTTAAGAATTCAGCGAAATTCTATCACATTTGTTCAATTTACGTCGCTCCTATTTCAGGTAGCGTATTGGGCTAAGCGGCATCTCAATGCGCATGAAATGGCGAGTAAAATGCACTATTAAACTTCTAGGGTAGGGCAAACAGAGACCCGATTAGATCATTTTATATTTTGGTTAATATAAGAATTGAGCGAAATTCTGTCACATTTGTTCAATTTACGTCGCTCCTATTAAAGATACCGTATTGGGCTAAGCGGCATCTGAAAGCGCATGAAATGGCGAGTAAAATGCACTATTAAACTTCTAGGGCAGGGCAAACAGAGACCCGATTACATCATTTTATATTATGATTAATTTAAGAAGTCAGCAAAATTCTATCACATTTGTTCAATTTACGTCGTTCCTATTTCAGATAGCGTACTGGGCTAGGCGGCATCTTAAAGCGCGTGGAAAGGCGAGTAAAATGCACTATTAAACTTCTATGATAGGGCAATCAGAGACCCGATTAGATCATTTTATATTACGGTTAATATAAGAATTCAGCGTAATTCTATCACATTTGTTCAACTTACGTCGCTCCTATTTCAGATAGCGCACTGCGCTAGGCGGCATCTTAAAGCGCGTGGAATGTCGAGTAAAATGCACTACTAAACTACTATGATAGGGCAATCAGAGACCCGTTTAGGTCATTTTATATTTTGGTTAATATAAGAATTCAGCGAAATTCTATCACATTTGTTCAATTTACGTCGCTCCTAATAAAGATAGCGTATTGGGCTAAGCGGCATCTGAAAGCGCATGAAATGGCGAGTGAAATGCACTATTAAACTTCTAGGGTAGGGCAAACAGAGACTCGATTAGATCATTTTATATTATGATTAATTTAAGAAGTCAGCAAAATTCTATCACATTTGTTCAATTTACGTCGTTCCTATTTCAGATAGCGTACTGGGCTAGGCGGCATCTTAAAGCGCGTGGAAAGGCGAGTAAAATGCACTATTAAACTTCTATGATAGGGCAATCAGAGACCCGATTAGATCATTTTGTATTTTGGTTAATATAAGGATCCAGCGAAATTCTATCACATTTGTTCAATTTACGTCGCTCCTATTTCAGATAGCGTATTGGGCTAGGCGGCATCTCAAAGCGCGTGGAAGGGCGAGTAAAATGCACTACTAAACTTCTATGATAGGGCAATCAGAGACCCGATTAGATCATTTTATATTTTGGTTAATATAAGAATTCAGCGAAATTCTCTCACATTTGTTCAATTTACGTCGTTGATATTTCAGATAGCGTATTGGGCTAAGCGGCATCTCAAAGCGCAAGAAATGTCGAGTAAAATGCACTATTAAACTTCTAGGGTAGGGCAAACAGAGACCCGATTAGATCATTTTATATTTTGGTTAATATAAGAATTGAGCGAAATTCTGTCACATTTGTTCAATTTACGTCGCTCCTATTAAAGATAGCGTATTGGGCTAAGCGGCATCTGAAAGCGCATGAAATGGCGAGTAAAATGCACTATTAAACTTCTAGGGCAGGGCAAACAGAGACCCGATTACATCATTTTATATTATGATTAATTTAAGAAGTCAGCAAATTTCTATCACATTTGTTCAATTTACGTCGTTCCTATTTCAGATAGCGTACTGGGCTAGGCGGCATCTTAAAGCGCGTGGAAAGGCGAGTAACATTCACTATTAAACTTCTATGATAGGGCAATCAGAGACCCGATTAGATCATTTTATATTTTGGTTAATATAAGAATTCAGCGAAATTCTATCACATTTGTTCAATTTACGTCGCTCCTATTACAGACAGCTTATTGGGCTTAGCGGCATCTCAAAGCGCATGAAATGACGAGTGAAATGCACTATTAAACTTCTAGGGTTGGGCAAACAGAGCCCCGATTAGATCATTTTATATTACGGCTAATATAAGAATTCAGCGTAACTCTGTCACATTTGATCAACTTACGTAGCTCCTATTTCAGATAGCGTCCTGGGCTAGCCGGCATCTTAAAGCGCGTGGAATGGCGAGTAAAATGCACTATTAAACATCTAGGATAAGGCAAACAGAGGCCCGATTAGATCATTTTATATTACGGTTAATATAAGAATTCAGCGTAATTCTATCACATTTGTTCAAGTTACGTCGCTCCTATTTCTGATAGCGTACTGGGCTAGGCGGCATCTTAAAGCGCGTGGAATGGCGAATAAAATGCACTATTAAACTTCTAGGGTAGGCCAAACAGAGTCCCGATAAGATCATTTTATATTATGGTTAATTTAAGAATTCAGCGAAATTCTATCACATTTGTTCAATTTACGTCGCTCCTATTTCAGATAGCGTATTGGGCTAAGCGGCATCTCAAAGCGCATGAAATGGCGAGTAAACTGCACTATTAAACTTCTAGGGTAGGGCAAACAGAGACGCGATAAGATCATTTTACATTATGGTTAATAAAAGAATTCAGCGAAATTCTATCACATTTGTTCAACTTACGTCGCTCGTATTTCAGATAGCGTATTGGGCTAAGCGGCATCTCAAAGCGCATGAAATGGCGAGTAAAATGCACTATTAAACTTCTAGGGTAGGCCAAACAGAGTCCCGATAAGATCATTTTATATTATGGTTAATTTAAGAATTCAGCGAAATTCTATCACATTTGTTCAATTTACGTCGCTCCTATTTCAGATAGCGTATTGGGCTAAGCGGCATCTCAAAGCGCATGAAATGGCGAATAAAATGCACTATTAAACTTCTAGGCGAGGGCTAACAGAGACCCGATTAGATCATTTTACATTTTGGTTAATAAAAGAATTCAGCGAAATTCTATCACATTTGCTCAATTTACGTCGCTCTTATTACAGATAGCTTATTGTGCTTAGCGGCATCTCAAAGCGCATGAAGTGACGAGTGAAATGCACTATTAAACTTCTAGGGTAGGGCAAACAGAGACCCGATTAGATCATTTTATATTATGGTTAATTTAAGAATTCAGCAAAATTCTATCACATTTGTTCAATTTACGTCGTTCCTATTTCAGATAGCGTCCTGGGCTAAGCGGCATCTAATAGCGCATGAAATGGCGAGTATAATGCACTATTAAACTTCTAGGATAAGGCAAACAGAGACCCGATTAGATCATTTTATGTTACGGTTAATATAAGAATTCAGCGTAATTCTATCACATTTGTTCAAGTTACGTCGCTCCTATTTCTGATAGCGTACTGGGCTAGGCGGCATCTTAAAGCGCGTGGAATGGCGAATAAAATGCACTATTAAACTTCTAGGGTAGGCCAAACAGAGTCCCGATAAGATCATTTTATATTATGGTTAATTTAAGAATTCAGCGAAATTCTATCACATTTGTTCAATTTACGTCGCTCCTATTTCAGATAGCGTATTGGGCTAAGCGGCATCTCAAAGCGCATGAAATGGCGAGTAAAATGCACTATTAAACTTCTAGGGTAGGGCAAACAGAGACGCGATAAGATCATTTTACATTATGGTTAATAAAAGAATTCAGCGAAATTCTATCACATTTGTTCAACTTACGTCGCTCGTATTTCAGATAGCGTATTGGCTAAGCGGCATCTCAAAGCGCATGAAATGGCGAGTAAAATGCACTATTAAACTTCTATCATATGGCAATCAGATACCCGAATAGATCGTATTATATTATGGTTAATTTAAGAATTCAGCGAAATTCTATCACATTTGTTCAATTTACGTAACTCCTATTTCAGATAGCGTACTGGGCTTGGCGGCAACATAAAGCGCGTGGAATGGCGAGTAAAATGCACTATTAAACTTCTATGATAGGGCAATCAGAGACCCGATTAGATCATTTTATATTTTGGTTAATATAAGAATTCAGCGAAATTCTATCACATTTGTTCAATTTACGTCGCTCCTATTTCAGATAGCGTATTGGGCTAAGCGGCATCTCAAAGCGCATGAAATGGCGAGTAAAATGCACTATTAAACTTCTAGGGTAGGGCAATCAGAGACCCGACTAGATCATTTTATATTATGGTTAATTTAAGAATTCAGCAAAATTCTATCACATTTGTTCAGTTTACGTCGCTCCTATTTCAGATAGCGTACTGGGCTATGCGGCATCTTAAAGCTCGTGGAATGGCGAGTAAAATTCACTATTAAACTTATAGGGTAAGGCAAACAGAGACCCGATTAGATCATTTTATATTACGGTTAATATAAGAATTCAGCGTAACTCTGTCACATTTGATCAACTTACGTAGCTCCTATTTCAGATAGCGTCCTGGGCTAGCCGGCATCTTAAAGCGCGTGGAATGGCGAGTAAAATGCACTATTAAACTTCTAGGATAAGGCAAACAGAGGCCCGATTAGATCATTTTATATTACGGTTAATATAAGAATTCAGCGTAATTCTGTCACATTTGTTCAACATACGTAGCTCCTATTTCAGATAGCGTACTGGGCTAGGCGGCAACTTAAAGCGCGTGGAATGTCGAGTAAAATACACTATCAAACTTCTATGATAGGGCAATCAGAGACCCGATTAGATCATTTTATATTTTGGTTAATATAAGAATTCAGCGAAATTCTATCACATTTGTTCAATTTACGTCGCTCCTATTTCAGATAGCGTATTGGGCTAAGCGGCATCTCAAAGCGCATGAAATGGCGAGTAAAATGCACTATTAAACTTCTAGGGTAGGGCAATCAGAGACCCGACTAGATCATTTTATATTATGGTTAATTTAAGAATTCAGCAAAATTCTATCACATTTGTTCAGTTTACGTCGCTCCTATTTCAGATAGCGTACTGGGCTATGCGGCATCTTAAAGCTCGTGGAATGGCGAGTAAAATTCACTATTAAACTTCTATGATAGGGCAATCAGAGACCCGATTAGATCATTTTATATTTTGGTTAATATAAGAATTCAGCGAAATTCTATTACATTTGTTCAATTTACGTCGCTCCTATTTCAGATAGCGTATTGGGCTAAGCGGCATCTCAATGCGCATGGATTGACGAGTGAAATGCTCTATTAAACTTCTGGGGTAGGGCGAACAGAAACCCGAATACATCATTTTATATTACGGTTAATATAAGAATTCAGCGAAATTCTATCACATTTGTTCAATTTACGTCGCTCCTATTTCAGATAGCGTATTGGGCTAAGCGGCATCTCAATGCGCATGAAATGGCGAGTAACATGCACTATTACACTTCTAGGATAAGGCAAACAGAGACCCGATTAGATCATTTTATATTACGGTTAATATAAGAATTCAGCGTAATTCTATCACATTTGTTCAACTTACGTCGCTCCTCTTTCAGATAGCGTACTGGGCTAGGCGGCATCTTAAAGCGCGTGGAATGGCGAGTAAAGTGCACTATTAAACTTCTATGATAGGGCTATCAGAGACCCGATTAGATCATTTTATATTTTGGTTAATATAAGAATTCAGCGAAATTCTATCACATTTGTTCAATTTACATCGCTCCTATTTCAGGTAGCGTATTGGGGTAAGCTGCATCTCAAAGCGCAAGACATGGCGAGTAAAATGCACTATTAAACTTCTAGGGTAGGACAATCAGAGCCCCGATTAGATCATTTTGTATTTTGGTTAATATAAGAATTCAGCGAAATTCTATTACATTTGTTTAATTTACGTCGCTCCTATTTCAGATAGCGTATTGGGCTAAGCGGCATCTCAAAGCGCATGAAATGGCGAGTAAAATGCACTATTATACTTCTAGTGTAGGGCAATCAGAGACCCGATTAGATCATTTTATATTATGCTTAATTTAAGAATTCAGCAAAATTCTTTCACATTTGTTCAATTTACGTAGTTCCTATTTCAGATAGCATACTGGGCTAGGCGGTATCTTAAAGCGCGCGGAATGGCGAGTAAAATGCACTATTAAACTTCTATGATAGGGCAATCAGAGACCCGATTAGTTCATTTTATATTTTGGTTAATATAAGAATTCAGCGAAATTCTATCACATTTGTTCAATTTACGTCGCTCCTAGTTCAGATAGCTTTTTGGGCTAAGCGGCATCTCAAAGCGCATGAAATGACGAGTGAAATGCACTATTAAACTTCTAGGGTAGGGCGAACAGAGACCAGATTAGATCATTTTACATTAAGGTTAATATAAGAATTCAGCGTAACTCTGTCACATTTGTTCAACTTACGTAGCTCCTATTTCAGATAGCGTACTGGGCTAGGCGGCATCTTAAAGCGCGTAGAATGGCGAGTAAAATACACTATCAAACTTCTATGATAGGGCAATCAGAGCCCCGATTAGATCATTTTATATTTTGGTTAATATAAGAATTCAGCGAAATTCTATCACATTTGTTCAATTTACGTCGCTCCTATTTCAGATAGCGTATTGGGCTAAGCGGCATCTCAAAGCGCATGAAATGGCGAGTAAAATGCACTATTATACTTCTAGTGTAGGGCAATCAGAGACCCGATTAGATCATTTTATATTACGCTTAATTTAAGAATTCAGCAAAATTCTTTCACATTTGTTCAATTTACGTAGTTCCTATTTCAGATAGCATACTGGGCTAGGCGGTATCTTAAAGCGCGCGGAATGGCGAGTAAAATGCACTATTAAACTTCTATGATAGGGCAATCAGAGACCCGATTAGTTCATTTTATATTTTGGTTAATATAAGAATTCAGCGAAATTCTATCACATTTGTTCAATTTACGTCGCTCCTAGTTCAGATAGCTTTTTGGGCTAAGCGGCATCTCAAAGCGCATGAAATGACGAGTGAAATGCACTATTAAACTTCTAGGGTAGGGCGAACAGAGACCAGATTAGATCATTTTACATTAAGGTTAATATAAGAATTCAGCGTAACTCTGTCACATTTGTTCAACTTACGTAGCTCCTATTTCAGATAGCGTACTGGGCTAGGCGGCATCTTAAAGCGCGTAGAATGGCGAGTAAAATGCACTATTAAACTTCTATGATAGGGCAATCAGAGACCCGATTACATCATTTTATATTTTGGTTAATATAAGAATTCAGCGAAATTCTCTCACATTTGTTCAATTTACGTCGCTCCTATTTCAGATAGCGTATTGGGATAAGCGGCATCTCAAAGCCCATGAAATGGCGATTAAAATGCACTATTAAACTTCTAGGGTAAGGCAAACAGATACCCGATTAGATCATTTTATATTTTGGTTAATATAAGAATTCAGCGTAATGCTATCACATTTGTTCAATTTACGTCGCTCCTATTACAGACAGCTTATTGGGCTTAGCGGCATCTCAAAGCGCATGAAATGACGAGTGAAATGCACTATTAAACTTCTAGGGTAGGGCAAACAGAGACCCGATTAGATCATTTTATATTACGGCTAATATAAGAATTCAGCGTAACTCTGTCACATTTGATCAACTTACGTAGCTCCTATTTCAGATAGCGTCCTGGGCTAGCCGGCATCTTAAAGCGCGTGGAATGGCGAGTAAAATGCACTATTAAACATCTAGGATAAGGCAAACAGAGGCCCGATTAGATCATTTTATATTACGGTTAATATAAGAATTCAGCGTAATTCTGTCACATTTGTTCAACATACGTAGCTCCTATTTCAGATAGCGTACTGGGCTAGGCGGCAACTTAAAGCGCGTGGAATGTCGAGTAAAATACACTATCAAACGTCTATGATAGGGCAATCAGAGACCCGATTAGATCATTTTATATTTTGGTTAATATAAGAATTCAGCGAAATTCTATTACATTTGTTCAATTTACGTCGCTCCTATTTCAGATAGCGTATTGGGCTAAGCGGCATCTCAATGCGCATGGATTGACGAGTGAAATGCTCTATTAAACTTCTGGGGTAGGGCGAACAGAAACCCGAATAGATCATTTTATATTACGGTTAATATAAGAATTCAGCGATATTCTATCACATTTGTTCAATTTACGTCGCTCCTATTTCAGATAGCGTACTGGGCTATGCGGCATCTTAAAGCGCGTGGAATGGCGAGTAAAATGCACTACTAAACTTCTATGATAGGGCAATCAGGCACTCGATTAGATCATTTTATATTTTGTTTAATATAAGATTTCAGGGAAATTCTATCTCATTTGTTCAATTTACGTCGCTCCTATTTCAGTTAGCGTATTCGGCTAAGCGGCATCTCAAAGAGCATGAAATGGCGAATAAAATGCACTAGTAAACTTCTAGGCTAGGGCGAACAGAGACCCGATTAGATCATTTTACATTATGGTTAATAAAAGAATTCAATGAAATTCTATCACATTTGTTCCTCTTACGTCGCTCGTATTTGAGATAGCGTATTGGGCTAAGCGGCATCTCAAAGCGCATGAAATGGCGAGTAAAATGCACTAGTAAACTTCTAGGGTAGGGCAATCAGAGACCCGATTAGATCATTTTATATTATGGTTAATTTAAGAATTCAGCAAAATTCTATCACATTAGTTCAATTTACGTCGTTCCTATTTCAGATAGCGTACTGGGCTATGCGGCATCTTAAAGCGCGTGGAATGGCGAGTAACATTCACTATTAAACTTCTATGATAGGGCAATCAGAGACCCGATTAGATCATTTTATATTTTGGTTAATATAAGAATTCAGCGAAATTCTATCACATTTGTTCAATTTGCGTCGGTCCTATTTCAGATAGCGTACAGGGCTAGGCGGCATCTTAAAGCGCGTGGAAGGGCGAGTAAAATGCACTATTAAACTTCTATGCTAGGGCAATCAGAGACCCGATTAGATCATTTTATATTTTGTTTAATATAAGATTTCAGGGAAATTCTATCACATTTGTTCAATTTACGTCGCTCCCATTTCAGATAGCGTATTGGGCTAAGCGGCATCTCAAAGCACATGAAATGGCGAATAAAATGAGCTATTAAACTTGCAGGCTAGGGCGAACAGAGACCCGATTAGATCATTTGACATTATGGTTAATAAAAGAATTCAGCGAAATTCTATCACATTTGTTCAACTTACGTCGCTCCTATTGCAGATAGCGTATTGAGCTAAGCGGCATCTCAAAGCGCATGAAATGGCGAGTAAAATGCACTATTGAACTTCTATGATAGGGCAATCAGAGACCTGATTAGATCATTTTATATTTTGGTTAATTTAAGAATTCACCGAAATTCTATCACATTTGTTCAATTTACGTCGCTCCTATTTCAGATAGCGTATTGGGCTAAGCGGCATCTCAAAGCCCATGAAATGGCGATTAAAATGCACTATTAAACTTCTAGGGTAAGGCAAACAGATACCCGATTAGATCATTTTATATTACGGTTAATATAAGAATTCAGGGAAATTCTATCACATTTGTTCAATTTACGTCGCTTCTATTTCAGATAGCGTACTGGGCTAGGCGGCATCTTAAAGCGCGTGGAAAGGCGAGTAAAATGCACTATTAAACTTCTATGATAGGGCAATCAGAGACCCGATTAGATCATTTCATATTACGGTTAATATAAGAATTCAGCGTAATTCTATCACATTTGTTCAACTTACGCCGCTCCTATTTCAGATAGCGTACTGGGCTAGGTGGCATCTTAAAGCGCGTGGAATGGCGAGTAAAATGCACTACTAAACTACTATGATAGGGCAATCAGAGACCCGATTAGGTCAATTTATATTTTGGTTAATATAAGAATTCAGCGAAATTCTATCACATTTGTTCAATTTACGTCGCTCCTATTACAGATAGCTTATTGTGCTTAGCGGCATCTCAAAGCGCATGAAGTGACGAGTGAAATGCACTATTAAACTTCTAGGGTTGGTCGAAGAAAGACCCAATTAGATCATTTTACATTAAGGTTAATATAAGAATTCAGGGAAATTCTATCACATTTGTTCAATTTACGTCGCTCCTATTTCAGATAGCGTATTGGGCTAAGCGGCATCTCAAAGCGCATGAAATGGCGAGTAAAATGCACTATTAAACTTCTATGATAGGGCAATCAGAGACCCGGTTAGATCATTTTATATTTTGTTTAATAAAAGAAATCAGCGAAATTCTATCACATTTGTTCAACTTACGTCGCTGATATTTCAGATAGCGTATTGGGCTATGCGGCATCGCAAAGCGCAAGAAATGGCGAGTAAAATGCACTCTTAAACTTCTATGATAGGGCAATCAGAGACCCGATTAGATCATTTTACATTTTATTTAATATAAGATTTCAGGGACATTCTATCACATTTGTTTAATTTACGTCGCTGCTATTTCAGATAGCGTATTGGGCTAAGCGGCATCTTAAAGCGCGTGGAATGGCGAGTAAAATGCACTACTAAACTACTATGATAGGGCAATCAGAGACCCGATTAGGTCATTTTATATTTTGGTTAATATAAGAATTCAGCGAAATTCTATCACATTCGTTCAATTTACGTCGCTCCTATTACAGATAGCTTATTGTGCTTAGCGGCATCTCAAAGCGCATGAAGTGACGAGTGAAATGCACTATTAAACTTCTAGGGTAGGGCAAACAGAGACCCGATTAGATCATTTTATATTATGGTTAATTTAAGAATTCAGCAAAATTCTATCACATTTGTTCAATTTACGTCGTTCCTATTTCAGATAGGGTCCTGGGCTAAGCGGCATCTAATAGCGCATGAAATGGCGAGTATAATGCACTATTAAACTTCTAGGATAAGGCAAACAGAGACCCGATTAGATCATTTTATGTTACGGTTAATATTAGAATTCAGCGTAATTCTATCTCATTTGTTCAATTTACGTCGCTCCTATTTCAGTTAGCGTATTCGGCTAAGCGGCATCTCAAAGAGCATGAGATGGCGAATAAAATGCACTATTAAGCTTCTAGGGTAGGGCAAACAGAGACCCGATAAGGTCATTTTACATTATGGTTAATAAAAGAATTCAGCGAAATTCTATCACATTTGTTCCTCTTACGTCGCTCATATTTCAGATAGCGTATTGGGCTAAGCGGCATCTCAAAGCGCATGAAATGGCGAGTAAAATGCACTATTAAACTTCTAGGGTAGGGCAAACAGAGACCCGATAAGATCATTTTACATTATGGTTAATAAAAGAATTCAGCGAAATTCTATCACATTTGTTCAACTTACGTCGCTCGTATTTCAGATAGCGTATTGGGCTAAGCGGCATCTCGAAGCGCATGAAATGGCGAGTAAAATGCACTATTAAACTTCTAGGGTAGGGCAAACAAAGACCCGATTAAATCATTTTATATTATGGTTAATTTAAGAATTCAGCGGAATTCTATCACATTTGTTCAATTTACGTCGCTCCTATTTCAGATAGCGTATTGGGCTAGGCGGCATCCTAAAGCGCGCGGAATGGCGAGTAAAATGCACTATTAAGCTTCTATGATAGGGCAATCAGAAACTCGATTAGATCATTTTATATTTTGTTTAATAAAAGAATTCAGCGAAATTCTATCACATTTGTTCAACTTACGTCGCTGATATTTCAGATAGCGTATTGGACTATGCGGCATCTCAAAGCGCAAGAAATGGCGAGTAAAATGCACTCTTAAACTTCTATGATAGGGCAATCAGAGACCCGATTAGATCATTTTATATTTTGTTTAATATAAGATTGCAGGGAAATTCTATCACATTTGTTCAATTTACGTCGCTCCTATTTCAGATAGCGTACTGGGCTAGGCGGCATCTTAAAGCGCGTGGAAAGGCGAGTAAAATGCACTATTAAACTTCTATGAGAGGGCAATCAGAGACCCGATTAGATCATTTCATATTACGGTTAATATAAGAATTCAGCGTAATTCTATCACACTTGTTCAACTTACGTCGCTCCTCTTTCAGATAGCGTACTGGGCTAGGCGGCATCTTAAAGCGCGTGGAATGGCGAGTAAAATGCACTATTAAACTTCTATGATAGGGCTATCAGAGACCCGATTAGATCATTTTATATTTTGGTTAATATAAGAATTCAGTGAAATTCTATCACATTTGTTCAATTTACGTCGCTCCTATTTCAGTTAGCGTATTGGGCTAAGCAGCATCTCAAAGTGCATGAAATGGCGAGTAAAATGCACTATTAAACTTCTAGGGTAGGGCAAACAGAGACCCGATTAGATCATTTTATATAATGGTTAATTTAAGAATTCAGCAAAATTCTATCACATTTTTTCAATTTACGTCGTTCCTATTTCAGCTAGCGTACTGGGCTAGGTGGCATCTTAAAGCGCGTGGAATGGCGAGTAAAATGCACTACTAAACTTCTATGATAGGGCAATCAGAGACTCGATTAGATCATTTTATATTTTGGTTAATATAAGAATTCAGCGTAATTCTATCACATTTGTTGAACTTACGTCGCTGGTATTTCAGATAGCGTATTGGGCTAAGTGGCATCTCAAAGCGCATGAAATGGCAAGTAAAATGCACTCTTAAACTTCTATGATAGGGCAATCAGAGACCCGATTAGATCATTTTACATTTTGTTTAATATAAGATTTCAGGGACATTCTATCACATTTGTTTAATTTACGTCGCTGCTATTTCAGATAGCGTATTGGGCTATGCGGCATCTCAACGCGCATGAAATGGCGAGTAAAATGCACTGTTAAACTTCTAGGGAAGGGCAAACGGAGACCCGATTAGATCATTTCATATTATGGTTTATTTAAGAATTCAGAAAAATTCTATCACATTTGTTCAATTTACGTCGCTCCTATTTCAGATAGCGTATTGTCCTAAGCGGCATCTCTAATCGCATGAGATGGCGAGTAAAATGCACTATTAAACTTCTAGGGTAAGGCAAACAGAGACCCGATTAGATCATTTTATATTATGGTTAATTTAAGAATTCAGCAAAATTCTATCACATTTGTTCAATTTACGTCGCTCCTATTACAGATAGCTTATTGTGCTTAGCGGCATCTCAAAGCGTATGAAGTGACGAGTAAAATGCACTATTAAACTTCTAGGATAAGGCAAACAGAGACCCGATTAGATCATTTTATGTTATGGTTAATATAAGAATTCAGTGTAATTCTATCACATTTGTTCAAGTTACGTCGCTCCTATTTCAGATAGCGTATTGGGCTAAGCGGCATCTCAAAGCGCATGAAATAGCGAATAAAATGAGCTATTAAACTTCTAGGCTAGGGCGAACAGAGCCCCGATTAGATCATTTTACATTATTGTTAATAATAGAATTCAGCGAAATTCTATCACATTTGTTCAACTTACGTCGCTCCTATTGCAGATAGCGTATTGGGCTAAGTGGCATCTCAAAGCGCATGAAATGGCGAGTAAAATGCACTATTAAACTTCTATGATAGGGCAATCAGAGACTCGATTAGATCATTTTATATTTTGTTTAATAAAAGAATTCAGCGAAAATCTATCACATTTGTTCAACTTACGTCGCTGATATTTCAGATAGCGTATTGGGCTATGCGGCATCGCAAAGCGCAAGAAATGGCGAGTAAAATGCACTATTAAACTTCTATGATAGGGCAATCAGAGACCCGATTAGATCATTTTACATTTTGTTTAATATAAGCTTTCAGGGACATTCTATCACATTTGTTTAATTTACGTCGCTGCTATTTCAGATAGCGTATTGGGCTAAGCGGCATATCAAAGCGCATGAAATGGCGAATAAAATGCACTATTAAACTTCTAGGCGAAGGCGAACAGAGACCCGATTAGATCATTTTACATTTTGGTTAATAAAAGAATTCAGCGAAATTCTATCACATTTGCTCAATTTACGTCGCTCTTATTACAGATAGCTTATTGTGCTTAGCGGCATCTCAAAGCGCATGAAGTGACGAGTGAAATGCACTATTAAACTTCTAGGGTAGGGCAAACAGAGACCCGATAAGATCATTTTACATTATGGTTAATAAAAGAATTCAGCAAAATTCTATCACATTTGTTCAATTTACGTCGTTCCTATTTCAGATAGCGTCCTGGGCTAAGCGGCATCTAATAGCGCATGAAATGGCGAGTATAATGCACTATTAAACTTCTAGGATAAGGCAAACAGAGACCCGATTAGATCATTTTATGTTACGGTTAATATAAGAATTCAGCGTAATTCTATCACATTTGTTCAAGTTACGTCGCTCCTATTTCTGATAGCGTACTGGGCTAGGCGGCATCTTAAAGCGCGTGGAATGGCGAGTAAAATGCACTACTAAACTTCTATGATAGGGCACTCAGGCACTCGATTAGATCATTTTATATTTTGTTTAATATAAGATTTCAGGGAAATTCTATCACATTTGTTGAATGTACGTCGCTCCTATTTCAGATAGCGTATTGGGCTAAGCGGCATCTCAAAGCGCATGAAATGACGAGAGAAATGCACTATTAAACTTCTTGGGTAGGGCGAACAGAGACCCGATTGCATCATTTTATATTACGGTTAATATAAGAATTCAGCGTAATTCTATCACATTTGTTCAATATACGTCGCTCCTATTTCAGATAGCGTACTGGGCTATGCGGCATCTTAAAGCGCATGAAATGGCGAGCAATGTGCACTATTAAACTTCAAGGGTAGGGCGAACAAAGACCCGATTAGATCATTTTACATTAAGGTTAATATATTAATGCAGCGTAATTCTATCACATTTGTTCAACTTACGTCGCTCCTATTTCAGATAGCGTATTGGTCTAAGCGGGATCTCAAAGCGCATGAAATGGCGAGTAAAATGCACTATTAAACTTCTAGGGTAAGGCAAACAGAGATCCGATTAGATCATTTTATTATTATGGTTAATTTAAGAATTCAGCCAAATTCTATCACATTTGTTCAATTTACGTCGGTCCTATTTCAGATAGCGTATTGGGCTAAGAGCCATCTCAAAGCGCATGAAATGGCGAGTAAAATGCACTATTAAACTTCTAGGGTAGGGCAAACAGAGACCCGATTAGATCATTTTATATTATGGTTAATTTAAGAATTCAGCCAAATTCTATCACATTTGTTCAATTTACGTTGCTCCTATTTCAGATAGCGTACTGGGCTAGGCGGAATCTTAAAGCGCGTGGATTGGCGAGTAAAATGCACTATTAAACTTCTATGATAGGGCAATCAGAGACCCGATTAGATCATTTTATATTTTGGTTAATATAAGAATTCAGCGAAATTCTATCACAATTGTTCTATTTACGTCGCTCCTATTTCAGATAGCGTATTGGGCTAGGCGGCATCTTAAAGCGCGTGGAATGGCGGGTAAAATGCACTATTAAACTTCTATGATAGGGCTATCATAGAGCCGATTGGATCATCTTATATTTTGGTTAATATAAGAATTCAGCGAAATTCTATCACATTTGTTCAACTTACGTCGCTCCTATTTCAGATAGCTTATTGGGCTAAGCGGCATCTCAAAGCGCATGAAATGACGAGTGAAATGCACTAGTAATCTTCTAGGGTAGGGCGAACAGAGATCCGATTAGATCATTTTATATTACGGTTAATATAAGAATTCAGCGTAATTCTATCACATCTGTTCAACATACGTGGCTCCTATTTGAGATAGCGTACTGGGCTAGGCGGCATCTTAAAGCGCGTTGAAGGGCGAGTAAAATGCACTTCTAAACTTCTATGGTAGGGCAATCAGAGTCCCGTTTAGATCATTTTATATTTTGTTTAATATAAGATTTCAGGGAAATTCTATCACATTTGTTGAATGTACGTCGCTCCTATTTCAGATAGCGTATTGGGCTAAGCGGCATCTCAAAGCGCATGAAATGACGAGAGAAATGCACTATTAAACTTCTTGGGTAGGGCGAACAGAGACCCGATTGCATCATTTTATATTACGGTTAATATAAGAATTCAGCGTAATTCTATCACATTTGTTCAATATACGTCGCTCCTATTTCAGATAGCGTACTGGGCTATGCGGCATCTTAAAGCGCATGAAATGGCGAGCAATGTGCACTATTAAACTTCAAGGGTAGGGCGAACAAAGACCCGATTAGATCATTTTACATTAAGGTTAATATATTAATTCAGCGTAATTCTATCACATTTGTTCAACTTACGTCGCTCCTATTTCAGATAGCGTATTGGGCTAAGCGGGATCTCAAAGCGCATGAAATGGCGAGTAAAATGCACTATTAAACTTCTAGGGTAAGGCAAACAGAGATCCGATTAGATAATTTTATATTATGGTTAATTTAAGAATTCAGCCAAATTCTATCACATTGGTTCAATCTACGTCGGTCCTATTTCAGATAGCGTATTGGGCTAAGCGCCATCTCAAAGCGCATGAAATGGCGAGTCAAATGCACTATTAAACTTCTAGGGTAGGGCAAACAGAGACCCGATTAGATCATTTTATATTATGGTTAATTTCAGAATTCAGCCAAATTCTATCACATTTGTTCAATTTACGTCGCTCCTATTTCAGATAGCGTACTGGGCTAGGCGGAATCTTAAAGCGCGTGGATTGGCGAGTAAAATGCACTATTAAACTTCTATGATAGGGCAATCAGAGACCCGATTAGATCATTTTATATTTTGGTTAATATAAGAATTCAGCGAAATTCTATCACAATTGTTCTATTTACGTCGCTCCTATTTCAGATAGCGTATTGGGCTAAGCGGCATCTCAAAGCGCATGAAATGGCGAGTGAAATGCACTATTACACTTCTAGGGTAGGGCGAACAGAGACCCGATTAGATCATTTTGCATTAAGGTTAATATAAGTATTCAGGGAAATTCTATCACATTTGTTCAATTTACGTCGCTCCTATTTCAGATAGCGTATTGGGCTAAGCGGCATCTCAAAGCGCATGAAATGGCGAGTAAAATGCACTATCAAACTTATAGGGTAGGACAAACAGAGAACCGATTAGATCATATTATATTATGGTTAATTTACGAATTCAGGAAAATTCTATCACATTTGTTCAATTTACATCGCTCCTATTTCAGATATCGTATTGGGCTAACCGGCAACTCAAAGCGCATGAAATGACGAGTGAAATGCAGTATTAAACTTCTAGGGTAGGGAGAACAGAGACCCGACTAGATCATTTTACATTAAGGTTAATATAAGAATTCAGGGAAATTCTATCACATTTGTTCAATTTACGTCGCTCCTATTTCAGATAGCGTATTGGGCTAAGCGGCATCTCAAAGCGCATGAAATGGCGAGTAAAATGCACTGCTAAACTTGTAGGGTAGGGCAAACAGAGACCCGATTAGATCATTTTATATTATAGTTATTTTAAGATGTCAGCAAAATTCTGTCACGTTTGTTCAATTTACGTCGCTCCAATTTCAGATAGCGTACTGGGTTAGGCGGCATCTTAAAGCGCGTAGAATGGCGATCAAAATGCACTATTAAACTTCTATGATAGGGCAATCAGAGACCCGACTAGATCATTTTATATTTTGGTTAATATAAGAATTCAGCGAAATTCTATCACAATTGTTCAATTTACGTCACTCCTATTTCAGATAGCGGATTGGGCTAAGCGGCATCTCAAAGCGCATGAAATGACGAGTGAAAGGCACTCTTAAACTTCTAGGGTAGGGCGAACAGAGAACCGATTAGATCATTTTATATTACGGTTAATATAATAATTCAGTGTAATTCTATCACATTTGTTCAACTTACGTCGCTCCTATTTCAGATAGCGTACTGGGCTAGGCGGCATCTTAAAGCGCGTGGAATGGCGAGTAAAATGCACTATTAAACTTCTATGATAGGGCTATCGGAGACCCGATTAGATCATTTTATATTTTGGTTAATATAAGAATCCAGCGAAATTCTATCACATTCGTTCAATTTACGTCGCTCCTATTTCAGATATCGTATTGGTCTAAGCGGCATCTCAAAGCGCATGAAATGGTGAGTAAAATGCACTGCTAAACTTCTAGGGTAGGGCGAACAAAGGCCCGATTAGATCATTTTACATTAAGGTTAATATAAGAATTCAGGGAAATTCTATCACATTTGCTCAATTTACGTCGCTGATATTTCAGATAGCGTATTGGGCTAAGCGGCATCTCAATGCGCATGAAATGGCGAGTAAAATGCACTATTAATCTTCTAGGATAAGGCAAACAGAGACCCGATTCGATCATTTTATATTACGGTTAATATAAGAATTCAGCGTAAATCTATCACATTTGTTCAACGTACGTCGCTCCTATTTCAGATAGCGTACTGGGCTAGGCGGCATCTTAAAGCGCGTGGAATGGCGGGTAAAATGCACTATTAAACTTCTAGGGTAGGGCAAACAGAGACCCGATTAGATCATTTTGTACTATGGTTAATTTAAGAATTCAGCAAAATTCTATCACGTTTGTTCAATTTGCGTCGGTCCTATTTCAGATAGCGTATTGGGCTAAGCGCCATCTCAAAGCGCATGAAATGGCGAGTAAAATGCACTGCTAAACTTGTAGGGTAGGGCAAACAGAGACCCGATTAGATCATTTTATATTATGGTTAATTCAAGATGTCAGCAAAATTCTATCACATTTGTTCAATTTACGTCGCTGCTATGTCAGATATCGTATTGGGCTAAGCGGCATCTCAAAGCGCATGAAATGGCGAGTAAAATGCACTGCTAAACTTGTAGGGTAGGGCAAACAGGGACCCGATTAGATCATTTTATATTACGGTTAATATAATAATTCAGCGAAATTCTATCACATTTTTTCAATTTACGTCGCTCCTATTTCAGATAGCATACTGGGCTAGGCGGAATCTTAGAGCGCGTGAAATGGCGAGTAAAATGCACTATTAAACTTCTATGATAGGGCAATCAGAGAACCGATTAGATTATTTTGTATTTTGGTTAATATAAGAATTCAGGGAAATTCTATCACATTTGTTCAATTTACGTCGCTCCTATTTCAGATATCGTATTGGGCTAAGCGGCATCTCAAAGCGCATGAAATGACGAGTGAAATGCACTATTAAACTTCTAGGGTAGGGCGAACAGAGTCCCGATTAGATCATTTTACATTAAGGTTAATATAAGTATTCAGGGAGATTCTGTCACATTTGTTCAATTTACGTCGCTCCTATTTCAGACAGCGTACTGGGCTAGGCGGCATCTTAAAGCGCGTGGAATGGCGAGTAAAATGCAGTGTTAAACTTCTATGATAGGGCAGTCAGAGACCCGATTAGATCATTTTATATTTTGTTTAATATAAGATTTCAGGGAAATCCTATCACATTTGTTCTATTTACGTCGCTCCTATTTCAGTTAGCGTATTGGGCTAACCGGCATCTCAAAGCGCATGAAATGGCGAATAAAATGGACAATTAAACTTCTAGGGTAGGGCAAACGGAGACCCGATTAGATCATTTTATATTACGGTTAATATAAGAATTCAGCGTAATTCTATCACATTTCTTCAAATTACGTCGCTCCTATTTCAGATAGCGTATTGGGCTAAGCGGCAACTCAAAGCGCATGAAATGGCGAGCAAAATGCACTATTAAACTTCTAGGGTAGGGCAAACAGAGACCCGATTAGATCATTTTGTACTATGGTTAATTTAAGAATTCAGCAAAATTCTATCACGTTTGTTCAATTTACGTCGCTCCTATTGCAGATAGCGTGTTGGGTTAAGCGGCATCTCGAAGCGCATGAAATGGCGAGTATAATGCACTATTAAACTTCTAGGTTAAGGCAAACAGATACCCGATTAGATCATTTTATATTATGGTTAATATAAGAATTCAGCGAAATTCTATCACATTTGTTCAATTTACGTCGCTCATATTTCAGATAGCGTATTGGGCTAAGCGGCATCTCAAAGCGCATGAAATGAAGAGTGAAATGCACTATTAAACTTCTAGGGTAGGGCAATCAGTGACCCGATTAGATCATTTTATATTATAGTTAATTTAAGAATTCAGCGATATTCTATCACATTTGTTCAATTTACGTCGCTCCTATTTCAGATAGCGTATTGGGCTAAGCGGCATCTCAAAGCGCATGAAATGGCAAGTAAAATGCACTATTAAACTTCTAGGGTAGGGCAATCAGTGACCCGATTAGATCATTTTATATTATAATTAATTTAAGAATTCAGCGAAATTCTATCACATTTGTTCAATTTACGTCGCTCCTATTTCAGATAGCGTATTGGGCTATGCGGCATCTTGAAGCGCTCGGAATGGCGAGTAAAATGCACTATTAAACTTCTATGCTAGGGCAATCAGAGACCCGATTAGATCGTTTCATATTTTGGTTAATATAAGAATTCAGTGAAATTCTATCACATTTGTTCAATTTACGTCGCTCCTATTTCAGATAGCGTATTGGGCAAAGCGGCATCTCAAAGCGTATGAAATAGGGAATAAAATGCACTATTAAAGTTCTAGGGTAGGGCAAACAGAGACCCGATTAGATCAGTTTATGTTATGGTTAATTTATGAATTGAGCGAAATTCTATCACATTCGTTCAATTTACGTCGCTCCTATTTCAGATAGCGTATTGGGCAAAGCGGCATCTCAAAGCGCATGAAATGACGAGTAAAATGCACTATTAAACTTCTAGGGTAGGGCAGGCAGAGACCCGATTAGATCATTTTATATTATGGTTAATTTAAGAATTCAGCAAAATTCTATCACATTCGTTCAATTTAGGTTGCTCCTATTTCAGATAGCGTATTGGGCTAAGCGGCATCTCAAAGCGCATGAAATGGCGAGTGAAATGCACTATAAGACTTCTATGGTAGGGCGAACAGAGACCAGATTAGATCATTTTACATTCTGGTTAATAAAATAATTCAACGAAATTCTATCACATTTGTTCAACTTTCGTCGCTCCTATTTCAGATAGCGTATTGAGCTAAGCGGCATCTCGAAGCGCATGAAGTGGCGAGTATAATGCACTATTAAACTTCTAGGATAAGGCAAACAGATACCCGGTTAGATCACTTTATATTACGGTTAATATAAGAATGCAGCGTAATTCTATCACATTTGTTCAATTTACGTCGCTCCTATTTCAGATAGCGTATTGGGCTAAGCGGTAACTGAAAGCGCATGAAATGACGAGTGAAATGCACTATTAAACTTCTAGGGTAGGGCGAACAGAGTCCCGATTAGATCATTTTACATTCTGGTTAATAAAATAATTCAGCGAAATTCTATCACATTTGTTCAACTTTCGTTGCTCCTATTTCAGATAGCGTATAGGGTTACGCGGCATCTCAAAGCGCATGAAATGGCGAGTAAAATGCACTATTAAACTTCTAGGGTAGGGCAAACAGAGACCCGATTAGATCATTTTATATTATGGTTAATTTAAGAATTCAGCAAAATTCTATCACATTTGTTCAATTTACGTCGCTCCTATTTCGGATAGCGTACTGGGCTAGGCGGCATCCTAAAGCGCGTGGAGTGGCGAGTAAAATGCACTATTAAACTTGTATGATAGGGCAATCAGAGACGCGATTAGATCATTTTATATTTTGTTTAATACAAGATTTCAGGGAAATTCTATCACATTTGTTCAATTCGTGTCGCTGATATTTCAGATAGCGTATTGGGCTAAGCGGCATCTCAAAGCGCATGAAATGGCGAGTAAAATGCACTATTAAACTTCTAGGGTAGGGCAAACAGAGACCCGATTAGATCATTTTATATTATGGTTAATTTAAGAATTCAGCAAGATTCTATCACATTTGTTCAACTTACGTCGCTCCTATTTCAGATAGCGTACTGGGCTAGGCGGAAACTTAAAGCGCGTGGAATGGCGAGTAAAATGCACTACTAAACTTCTATGATAGGGCAATCAGAGACC
This sequence comes from Macropis europaea, assembly GCA_916610135.2. Classification (NCBI taxonomy): domain Eukaryota; kingdom Metazoa; phylum Arthropoda; class Insecta; order Hymenoptera; family Melittidae; genus Macropis; species Macropis europaea. The sequence goes on along the minus strand of CAKAJE020000062.1, from coordinate 31,530 downwards.
CGATTAGATCAGTTTATATTTTGTTTAATATAAGATTTCAGGGAAATAGTATCACATTTGTTCAATTTACGTCGCTCCTATATCAGGTAGCGTATTCGGCTAAGCGGCATCTCAAAGCGCATGAAATGGCGAGTGAAACGCACCATTAGACTTCTATGGTAGGGCGAACAGAGACCCGATTAGATCATTTTACATTAAGGTTAATATAAGGATTCACGGAAATTCTACCACATTTGTTCAATTTACGTCGCTGCTATTGCAGATAGCGTATTGGGCTTAGCGGCATCTTAAAGCGCGTGGAATGGCGGGTAAAATGCACTACTAAACTTCTATGATAGGGCAAACAGAGACCCGATTAGATCATTTCATATTATGGTTTATTTAAGAATTCAGAAAAATTCTGTCACATTTGTTCAATTTACGTCGCTGATATTTCAGATAGCGTATTGGGTTAAGCGGCATCTCAATGCGCATGAAATGGCGAGTAAAATGCACTATTAAACTTCTAGGATAAGGCAAACAGACACCCGATTCGTTCATTTTATATTACGGTTAATATAAGAATTCGGCGTAATTCTATCACATTTGTTCAACGTACGTCGCTCCTATTTCAGATAGCGTACTGGGCTAGGCGGCATCTTAAAGCGCGTGGAATGGCGGGTAAAATGCACTATTAAACTTCTATGGTAGGGCTATCAGAGACCCGATTAGATCATCTTATATTTTGGTTAATATAAGAATTCAGCGAAATTCTATCACATTTGTTCAACTTACGTCGCTGCTATTTCAGATAGCGTATTGGGCTAAGCGGCATCTCAAAGCGCATGAAATGACGAGTGAAATGCACTAGTAATCTTCTAGGGTAGGGCAAACAGAGACCCGATAGGACCATTTTATATTATGATTAATTTAAGAATTCAGCGAATCTCTATCACATTTGTTCAATTTACGTCGCTCCTATTGCAGATAGCGTATTGGGCTAAGCGCCATCTCAAAGCGCATGAAATGGCGAGTAAAATACACTATTAAACTTCTAGGGTAGGGCGAACGGAGACCCGATTAGATCATTTTACATTAAGGTTAATATAAGTATTCAGGGAAATTCTATCACATTTGTTCAATTTACGTCGCTCCTATTGCAGATAGCGTATTGGGCTTAGCGGCATCTCAAAGCGCATGAAATGACGAGTGAAATGCACTATTAAACTTCTAGGGTAGGGCAAACAGAGACCCGATTAGATCATTTTATATTACGGTTAATATAAGAATTCAGCGTAATTCTATCACATTTCTTCAAATTACGTCGCTCCTATTTCAGATAGCGTACTGGGCTGGCCGTTATCTTAAAGCGCGTGGAATGGCGAGTAAAATGCACTATTAAACTTCTATGATAGGGCAATCAGTGACCCGATTAGATCATTTTATATTATAGTTAATTTAAGAATTCAGCGAAATTCTATCACATTTGTTCAATTTACGTCGCTCCTATTTCAGATAGCGTATTGGGCTAAGCGGCATCTCAAAGCGCATGAAATGGCGAGTAAAATGCAATACTAAACTTCTAGGATAATGCAAACAGAGACCCCATTAGACCATTTTATATTTTTGTTAATATAAGAATTCAGCGAAATTCTATCACATTTGTTCAATTTACGTCGCTCGTATTTCCGATAGCGTATTGGGCTAAGCGGCATCTCAAAGCGCGTGAAATGGCGAGTAAAATGCACTATTAAACTTCTAGGGTAGGGCAATCAGTGACCCGATTAGATCATTTTATATTATAGTTAATTTAAGAATTCAGCGATATTCTATCACATTTGTTCAATTTACGTCGCTCCTATTTCAGATAGCGTATTGGGCTATGCGGCATCTTAAAGCGCTCGGAATGGCGAGTAAAATGCACTATTAAACTTCTATGCTAGGGCAATCAGAGACCCGATTAGATCATTTTATATTTTGGTTAATGTAAGAATTCAGTGAAATTCTATCACATTTGTTCAATTTACGTCGCTCCTATTTCAGATAGCGTATTGGGCAAAGCGGCATCTCAAAGCGTATGAAATGGCGAATAAAATGCACTATTAAAGTTCTAGGCTCGGGCGAACAGAGATCCGATTAGTTCATTTTACATTATGGTTAATAATCGAATTCAGCGAAATTCTATCACAATTGTTCCACTTATATCGCTCCAATTTCAGATAGCGTATTAGGCTAAGCGGCATCTCAAAGCGCATGAAATGACGAGTAAAATGCACTATTAAAGTTCTAAGGTAGGGCAAACAGAGACCCGATTAGATCATTTTATATTATGGTTAATTTAAGAATTCAGCAAAATTCTATCACAATCGTTCAATTTAGGTCGCTCCTATTTCAGATAGCGTAATGGGCTAAGCGGCATCTCAAAGCGCATGAAATGGCGAGTGAAATGCACTATAAGACTTCTATGGTAGGGCGAACAGAGACCAGATTAGATCATTTTACATTCTGGTTAATAAAATAATTCAGCGAAATTCTATCACATTTGTTCAACTTTCGTCGCTCCTATTTCAGATAGCGTATTGAGCTAAGCGGCATCTCGAAGCGCATGAAATGGCGAGTATAATGCACTATTAAACTTCTAGGATAAGGCAAACAGATACCCGGTTAGATCATTTTATATTACGGTTAATATAAGAATGCAGCGTAATTCTATCACATTTGTTCAAGTTACGTCGCTCCTATTTCAGATAGCGGACTGGGCTAGGCGGCATCTTAAAGCGCGTGGAATGGCGAGTAAAATGCACTACTAATCTTCTATGATAGGGCAATCAGAGACCCGATTAGATCATTTTATATTTTGTTTAATATAAGATTTCAGGGAAATTCTATCACATTTGTTCAACTTTCGTCGCTCCTATTTCAGATAGCGTATTGGGCTAAGCGGCATCTCAAAGCGCATGAAATGGCGTGTAAAATGCACGATTAAACTTCTAGGGTAGGGCAAACAGAGACCCGATTAGATAATTTTATATTTTGGTTAATATAAGAATTCAGCGAAATTCTATCACATTTGTTCAATTTACGTCGCTCCTATTTAAGATAGCTTATTGGGCTTAGCGGCATCTCAAATCGCATGAAATGGCGAACAAAATGCACTATTAAACTTCAAGGCTAGGGCGAACAGAGACCAGATTAGATCATTTTATATTTTGGTTAATATAAGAATTCTGCGAAATTCTATCACATTTGTTCAATTTACGTCGCTCCTATTTCAGATAGCGTACTGGGCTAGGCGGCATCTTAAAGCGGGTGGAATGGCGAGTAGAATGCACTATTAAAATTCTATGGTAGGGCAAACAGAGACTCGATTAGATCATTTTACATTAATGTTAATAAAAGAATTCAGCGAAATTCTATCACATTTGTTCAACTTACGTCGCTCCTATTTCAGATAGTGTATTGGGCTAAGCGGCACCTCAAAGCGCATGAAATGGCGAGTGAAATGCACCATTAGACTTCTATGGTAGGGCGAACAGAGACCCGATTGGATCATTTTACATTAAGGTTTATATAAGAATTCACGGAAATTCTATCACATTTGTTCAATTTACGTCGCTGATATTTCAGATAGCGTATTGGGCTAAGCGGCATCTCAATGCGCATGAAATGGCGAGTAAAATGCACTATTAATCTTCTAGGATAAGGCAAACAGAGACCCGATTCGTTCATTTTATATTACGGTTAATATAAGAATTCAGCGTAATTCTATCACATTTGTTCAAGGTACGTCGCTCCTATTTCAGATAGCGTACTGGACTAGGCGGCATCTTAAAGCGCGTGGAATGGCGGGTAAAATGCACTATTAAACTTCTATGATAGGGCTATCAGAGAGCCGATTGGATCATCTTATATTTTGGTTAATATAAGAATTCAGCGTAATTCTATCACATCTGTTCAACATACGTGGCTCCTATTTGAGATAGCGTACTGGGCTAGGCGGCATCTTAAAGCGGGTGGAAGGGCGAGTACAATACACTTCTAAACTTCTATGGTAGGGCAATCAGAGTCCCGTTTAGATCATTTTATATTTTGTTTAATTTAAGATTTCAGGGAAATTCTATCACATTTGTACAGTTTACGTCGCTCCTATTTCAGATAGCGTATTGGGCTAAGCGGCATCTCAAAGCGCATGAAATGACGAGAGAAATGCACCATTAAACTTCTAGGGTAGGGCAAACAGAGACCCGATTAGATAATTTTATATTACGGTTAATATAAGAATTCAGCGTAATTCTATCACATTTGTTCAATTTACGTCGCTCCTATTTCAGATATCGTATTGGGCTAAGCGGCATCTCAAAGCGCATGAAATGGCGAGTAAAATGCACTGCTAAACTTGTAGGGTAGGGCAAACAGGGACCCGATTAGATCATTTTATATTACGGTTAATATAATAATTCAGCGAAATTCTATCACATGTGTTCAATTTACGTCGCTCCTATAGCAGATATCGTATTAGGCTAAGCGGCATCTCAAAGCGCATGAAATGGCGAGTAAAATGCACTGCTAAACTTCTAGGGTAGGGCGAACAAAGACCCGATTAGTTCATTTTACATTAAGGTTAATATAAGAATTCAGGGAAATTCTATCACATTTGTTCAACTTACGTCGCTCCTATTTCAGATGCGTATTGGGCTAAGCGGCATCTCAAAGCGCATGAAATGGCGAGTAAAATACACTATTAAACTTCTAGGGTAGGGCAAACAGAGACCCGATTAGATCATTTTATATTATGGTTAATTTAAGAATTCAGCCAAATTCTATCACATTTTTTCAATTTACGTCGCTCCTATTTCAGATAGCTTTTTGGGCTAAGCGGCATCTCAAAGCGCATGAAATGACGAGTGAAAGGCACTATTAAACTTCTGGGGTAGGGCGAACAGAGAACCGATTAGATCATTTTACATTAAGGTTAATATAAGAATTCAGGGAAATTCTATCACGTTTGTTCAATTTACGTCGCTCCTATTTCAGATAGCGTACTGGGCTAGGCGGCATCTTAAAGCGCGTGGAAGGGCGAGTAAAATGCACTACTAAACTTCTATGATAGAGCAATCAGAGACCCGATTAGATCCTTTTATATTTTGTTTAATATAAGATTTCAGGGAAATTCTATCACATTTGTTCAATTTACGTCGCTCCAATTTCAGATAGAGTATTGGGCTAAGCGGCATCTCAAAGCGCATGAAATGGCGAATAAAATGCACTACTAAACTTATAGGCTAGGGCGAACAGAGACCCGAGCAGATCATTTTACATTATGGTTAATAAAAGAATTCAGCGTAATTCTATCACATTTGTTCAACTTACGTCGCTCCTATTTCAGATAGCGTAATGGGCTAAGCGGCATCTCAAAGCGCATGAAATGGCGAGTGAAATGCACTATTAGACTTCTATGGTAGGGCGAACAGAGACCCGATTGGATCATTTTACATTAAGGTTAATATAAGAATTCACGGAAATTCTATCACATTTGTTCAATTTACGTCGCTCCTATTCCAGATAGCGTATTGGGCTAAGCGGCATCTCAAAGCGCATGAAATGGCGACTAAAATGTACTATTAAACTTCTAGGGTAGGTCAAACAGAGACCCGATTAGATCATTTTATATTATGGTTAATTTAAGAATTCAGCCAAATTTTATCACATTTGTTCAATTTACGTCGCTCCTATTTCAGATAGCGTACTGGGCTAGGCGGAATCTTAAAGCGCGCGGATTGGCGAGTAAAATGCACTATTAATCATCTCGGGTAGGGCGAACAGAGACCCGATTAGAACACTTTACATTAAGGTTAATATAAGAATTCAGCGAAAGTCTCTCACATTTGTTCAATTTACGTCGCTGATATTTCAGATAGCGTATTGGGCTAAGCGCCATCTCAATGCGCATGAAATGGCGAGTAAAATGCACTATTAAACTTCTAGGATAAGGCAAACAGAGACCCGACTCGATCATTTTATATTACGGTTAATATAAGAATTCAGCGTAATTCTATCACATTTGTTCAACGTACGTCGCTCCTATTTCAGATAGCGTACTAGGCTAGGCGGCATCTTAAAGCGCGTGGAATGGCGGGTAAAATGCACTATTAAACTTCTATGATAGGGCGAACAGAGACCCGATTGGATCATTTTATATTATGGTTAACTTAAGAATTCAGCGAAATTCTATCACATTTGTTCAATTTACGTCGCTCCAATTTCAGATAGCGTATTGGGCTAAGCGGCATCTCAAAGCGCATGAAATGGCGAATAAAATGCACTATTAAACTTCTAGGCTAGGGCGAACAGAGACCCGAGCAGATCATTTTACATTATGGTTAATAAAAGAATTCAGCGTAATTCTATCACATTTGTTCAACTTACGTCGCTCCTATTTCAGATAGCGTATTGGGCTAAGCGGCATCTCAAAGCGCATGAAATGGCGATTGAAATGCACTATTAGACTTCTATGGTAGGGCGAACAGAGACCCGATTGGATCATTTTACATTAAGGTTAATATAAGAATTCACGGAAATTCTATCACATTTGTTCAATTTACGTCGCTCCAATTTCAGATAGCGTATTGGGCTAAGCGGCATCTCAAAGCGCATGAAATGGCGAATAAAATGCACTATTAAACTTCTAGGCTAGGGCGAACAGAGACCCGAGCAGATCACTTTACATTATGGTTAATAAAAGAATTCAGCGTAATTCTATCACATTTGTTCAACTTACGTCGCTCCTATTTCAGATAGCGTATTGGGCTAAGCGGCATCTCAAAGCGCATGAAATGGCGAGTGAAATGCACTATTAGACTTCTATGGTAGGGCGAACAGAGACCCGATTGGATCATTTTACATTAAGGTTAATATAAGAATTCACGGAAATTCTATCACATTTGTTCAATTTACGTCGCTGATATTTCAGATAGCGTATTGGGCTAAGCGGCATCTCAATGCGCATGAAATGGCGAGTAAAATGCACTATTAATCTTCTAGGATAAGGCAAACAGAGACCCGATTCGTTCATTTTATATTTTGGTTAATATAAGAATTCAGCGTAATTCTATCACATTTGTTCAACATACATCGCTCCTATTTCAGATAGCGTACTGGGCTAGGCGGCATCTTAAAGCGCATGAAATGGCGAGCAATGTGCACTATTAAACTTCAAGGGTAGGGCGAACAAAGACCCGATTAGATCATTTTACATTAAGGTTAATATATTAATTCAGCGTAATTCTGTCACATTTGTTCAACATACGTAGCTCCTATTTCAGATAGCGTACTGGGCTAGGCGGCAACTTAAAGCGCGTGGAATGTCGAGTAAAATACACTATCAAACGTCTATGATAGGGCAATCAGAGACCCGATTAGATCATTTTATATTTTGGTTAATATAAGAATTCAGCGAAATTCTATTACATTTGTTCAATTTACGTCGCTCCTATTTCAGATAGCGTATTGGGCTAAGCGGCATCTCAATGCGCATGGATTGACGAGTGAAATGCTCTATTAAACTTCTGGGGTAGGGCGAACAGAAACCCGAATAGATCATTTTATATTACGGTTAATATAAGAATTCAGCGATATTCTATCACATTTGTTCAATTTACGTCGCTCCTATTTCAGATAGCGTACTGGGCTATGCGGCATCTTAAAGCGCGTGGAATGGCGAGTAAAATGCACTACTAAACTTCTATGATAGGGCAATCAGGCACTCGATTAGATCATTTTATATTTTGTTTAATATAAGATTTCAGGGAAATTCTATCTCATTTGTTCAATTTACGTCGCTCCTATTTCAGTTAGCGTATTCGGCTAAGCGGCATCTCAAAGAGCATGAAATGGCGAATAAAATGCACTAGTAAACTTCTAGGCTAGGGCGAACAGAGACCCGATTAGATCATTTTACATTATGGTTAATAAAAGAATTCAATGAAATTCTATCACATTTGTTCCTCTTACGTCGCTCGTATTTGAGATAGCGTATTGGGCTAAGCGGCATCTCAAAGCGCATGAAATGGCGAGTAAAATGCACTAGTAAACTTCTAGGCTAGGGCAATCAGAGACCCGATTAGATCATTTTATATTATGGTTAATTTAAGAATTCAGCGAAATTCTATCACATTTGTTCAATTTGCGTCGGTCCTATTTCAGATAGCGTACAGGGCTAGGCGGCATCTTAAAGCGCGTGGAATGGCGAGTAAAATGCACTATTAAACTTCTATGCTAGGGCAATCAGAGACCCGATTAGATCATTTTATATTTTGTTTAATATAAGATTTCAGGGAAATTCTATCACATTTGTTCAATTTACGTCGCTCCCATTTCAGATAGCGTATTGGGCTAAGCGGCATCTCAAAGCGCATGAAATGGCGAATAAAATGAGCTATTAAACTTGCAGGCTAGGGCGAACAGAGACCCGATTAGATCATTTGACATTATGGTTAATAAAAGAATTCAGCGAAATTCTATCACATTTGTTCAACTTACGTCGCTCCTATTGCAGATAGCGTATTGAGCTAAGCGGCATCTCAAAGCGCATGAAATGGCGAGTAAAATGCACTATTGAACTTCTATGATAGGGCAATCAGAGACCTGATTAGATCATTTTATATTTTGGTTAATTTAAGAATTCACCGAAATTCTATCACATTTGTTCAATTTACGTCGCTCCTATTTCAGATAGCGTATTGGGCTAAGCGGCAGCTCAAAGCCCATGAAATGGCGATTAAAATGCACTATTAAACTTCTAGGGTAAGGCAAACAGATACCCGATTAGATCATTTTATATTACGGTTAATATAAGAATTCACCGAAATTCTATCACATTTGTTCAATTTACGTCGCTCCTATTTCAGATAGCGTACTGGGCTAGGCGGCATCTTAAAGCGCGTGGAAAGGCGAGTAAAATGCACTATTAAACTTCTATGATAGGGCAATCAGAGACCCGATTAGATCATTTCATATTACGGTTAATATAAGAATTCAGCGTAATTCTATCACATTTGTTCAATTTACGTCGCTCCTATTACAGATAGCTTATTGTGCTTAGCGGCATCTCAAAGCGCATGAAGTGACGAGTGAAATGCACTATTAAACTTCTAGGGTTGGTCGAAGAAAGACCCAATTAGATCATTTTACATTAAGGTTAATATAAGAATTCAGGGAAATTCTATCACATTTGTTCAATTTACGTCGCTCCTATTTCAGATAGCGTATTGGGCTAAGCGGCATCTCAAAGCGCATGAAATGGCGAATAAAATGAGCTATTAAACTTCCAGGCTAGGGCGAACAGAGACCCGATTAGATCATTTTACATTATGGTTAATAAAAGAATTCAGCGAAATTCTATCACATTTGTTCAACTTACGTCGCTCCTATTGCAGATAGCGTATTGGGCTAAGTGGCATCTCAAAGCGCATGAAATGGCGAGTAAAATGCACTATTAAACTTCTATGATAGGGCAATCAGAGACCCGGTTAGATCATTTTATATTTTGTTTAATAAAAGAAATCAGCGAAATTCTATCACATTTGTTCAACTTACGTCGCTGATATTTCAGATAGCGTATTGGGCTATGCGGCATCGCAAAGCGCAAGAAATGGCGAGTAAAATGCACTCTTAAACTTCTATGATAGGGCAATCAGAGACCCGATTAGATCATTTTACATTTTATTTAATATAAGATTTCAGGGACATTCTATCACATTTGTTTAATTTACGTCGCTGCTATTTCAGATAGCGTATTGGGCTAAGCGGCATCTTAAAGCGCGTGGAATGGCGAGTAAAATGCACTACTAAACTACTATGATAGGGCAATCAGAGACCCGATTAGGTCATTTTATATTTTGGTTAATATAAGAATTCAGCGAAATTCTATCACATTCGTTCAATTTACGTCGCTCCTATTACAGATAGCTTATTGTGCTTAGCGGCATCTCAAAGCGCATGAAGTGACGAGTGAAATGCACTATTAAACTTCTAGGGTAGGGCAAACAGAGACCCGATTAGATCATTTTATATTATGGTTAATTTAAGAATTCAGCAAAATTCTATCACATTTGTTCAATTTACGTCGTTCCTATTTCAGATAGGGTCCTGGGCTAAGCGGCATCTAATAGCGCATGAAATGGCGAGTATAATGCACTATTAAACTTCTAGGGTAGGGCAAACAGAGACCCGATTAGATAATTTTATATTTTGGTTAATATAAGAATTCAGCGAAATTCTATCACATTTGTTCAATTTACGTCGCTCCTATTTAAGATAGCTTATTGGGCTTAGCGGCATCTCAAATCGCATGAAATGGCGAACAAAATGCACTATTAAACTTCAAGGCTAGGGCGAACAGAGACCAGATTAGATCATTTTATATTTTGGTTAATATAAGAATTCTGCGAAATTCTATCACATTTGTTCAATTTACGTCGCTCCTATTTCAGATAGCGTACTGGGCTAGGCGGCATCTTAAAGCGGGTGGAATGGCGAGTAGAATGCACTATTAAAATTCTATGGTAGGGCAAACAGAGACTCGATTAGATCATTTTACATTAATGTTAATAAAAGAATTCAGCGAAATTCTATCACATTTGTTCAACTTACGTCGCTCCTATTTCAGATAGTGTATTGGGCTAAGCGGCACCTCAAAGCGCATGAAATGGCGAGTGAAATGCACCATTAGACTTCTATGGTAGGGCGAACAGAGACCCGATTGGATCATTTTACATTAAGGTTTATATAAGAATTCACGGAAATTCTATCACATTTGTTCAATTTACGTCGCTGATATTTCAGATAGCGTATTGGGCTAAGCGGCATCTCAATGCGCATGAAATGGCGAGTAAAATGCACTATTAATCTTCTAGGATAAGGCAAACAGAGACCCGATTCGTTCATTTTATATTACGGTTAATATAAGAATTCAGCGTAATTCTATCACATTTGTTCAAGGTACGTCGCTCCTATTTCAGATAGCGTACTGGGCTAGGCGGCATCTTAAAGCGCGTGGAATGGCGGGTAAAATGCACTATTAAACTTCTATGATAGGGCTATCAGAGAGCCGATTGGATCATCTTATATTTTGGTTAATATAAGAATTCAGCGTAATTCTATCACATCTGTTCAACATACGTGGCTCCTATTTGAGATAGCGTACTGGGCTAGGCGGCATCTTAAAGCGGGTGGAAGGGCGAGTAAAATACACTTCTAAACTTCTATGGTAGGGCAATCAGAGTCCCGTTTAGATCATTTTATATTTTGTTTAATTTAAGATTTCAGGGAAATTCTATCACATTTGTACAGTTTACGTCGCTCCTATTTCAGATAGCGTATTGGGCTAAGCGGCATCTCAAAGCGCATGAAATGACGAGAGAAATGCACCATTAAACTTCTAGGGTAGGGCAAACAGAGACCCGATTAGATAATTTTATATTACGGTTAATATAAGAATTCAGCGTAATTCTATCACATTTGTTCAATTTACGTCGCTCCTATTTCAGATATCGTATTGGGCTAAGCGGCATCTCAAAGCGCATGAAATGGCGAGTAAAATGCACTGCTAAACTTGTAGGGTAGGGCAAACAGGGACCCGATTAGATCATTTTATATTACGGTTAATATAATAATTCAGCGAAATTCTATCACATGTGTTCAATTTACGTCGCTCCTATAGCAGATATCGTATTAGGCTAAGCGGCATCTCAAAGCGCATGAAATGGCGAGTAAAATGCACTGCTAAACTTCTAGGGTAGGGCGAACAAAGACCCGATTAGTTCATTTTACATTAAGGTTAATATAAGAATTCAGGGAAATTCTATCACATTTGTTCAACTTACGTCGCTCCTATTTCAGATGCGTATTGGGCTAAGCGGCATCTCAAAGCGCATGAAATGGCGAGTAAAATACACTATTAAACTTCTAGGGTAGGGCAAACAGAGACCCGATTAGATCATTTTATATTATGGTTAATTTAAGAATTCAGCCAAATTCTATCACATTTTTTCAATTTACGTCGCTCCTATTTCAGATAGCTTTTTGGGCTAAGCGGCATCTCAAAGCGCATGAAATGACGAGTGAAAGGCACTATTAAACTTCTGGGGTAGGGCGAACAGAGAACCGATTAGATCATTTTACATTAAGGTTAATATAAGAATTCAGGGAAATTCTATCACGTTTGTTCAATTTACGTCGCTCCTATTTCAGATAGCGTACTGGGCTAGGCGGCATCTTAAAGCGCGTGGAAGGGCGAGTAAAATGCACTACTAAACTTCTATGATAGAGCAATCAGAGACCCGATTAGATCCTTTTATATTTTGTTTAATATAAGATTTCAGGGAAATTCTATCACATTTGTTCAATTTACGTCGCTCCAATTTCAGATAGAGTATTGGGCTAAGCGGCATCTCAAAGCGCATGAAATGGCGAATAAAATGCACTACTAAACTTATAGGCTAGGGCGAACAGAGACCCGAGCAGATCATTTTACATTATGGTTAATAAAAGAATTCAGCGTAATTCTATCACATTTGTTCAACTTACGTCGCTCCTATTTCAGATAGCGTAATGGGCTAAGCGGCATCTCAAAGCGCATGAAATGGCGAGTGAAATGCACTATTAGACTTCTATGGTAGGGCGAACAGAGACCCGATTGGATCATTTTACATTAAGGTTAATATAAGAATTCACGGAAATTCTATCACATTTGTTCAATTTACGTCGCTCCTATTCCAGATAGCGTATTGGGCTAAGCGGCATCTCAAAGCGCATGAAATGGCGACTAAAATGTACTATTAAACTTCTAGGGTAGGTCAAACAGAGACCCGATTAGATCATTTTATATTATGGTTAATTTAAGAATTCAGCCAAATTTTATCACATTTGTTCAATTTACGTCGCTCCTATTTCAGATAGCGTACTGGGCTAGGCGGAATCTTAAAGCGCGCGGATTGGCGAGTAAAATGCACTATTAATCATCTCGGGTAGGGCGAACAGAGACCCGATTAGAACACTTTACATTAAGGTTAATATAAGAATTCAGCGAAAGTCTCTCACATTTGTTCAATTTACGTCGCTGATATTTCAGATAGCGTATTGGGCTAAGTGCCATCTCAATGCGCATGAAATGGCGAGTAAAATGCACTATTAAACTTCTAGGATAAGGCAAACAGAGACCCGACTCGATCATTTTATATTACGGTTAATATAAGAATTCAGCGTAATTCTATCACATTTGTTCAACGTACGTCGCTCCTATTTCAGATAGCGTACTAGGCTAGGCGGCATCTTAAAGCGCGTGGAATGGCGGGTAAAATGCACTATTAAACTTCTATGATAGGGCGAACAGAGACCCGATTGGATCATTTTATATTATGGTTAACTTAAGAATTCAGCGAAATTCTATCACATTTGTTCAATTTACGTCGCTCCAATTTCAGATAGCGTATTGGGCTAAGCGGCATCTCAAAGCGCATGAAATGGCGAATAAAATGCACTATTAAACTTCTAGGCTAGGGCGAACAGAGACCCGAGCAGATCATTTTACATTATGGTTAATAAAAGAATTCAGCGTAATTCTATCACATTTGTTCAACTTACGTCGCTCCTATTTCAGATAGCGTATTGGGCTAAGCGGCATCTCAAAGCGCATGAAATGGCGATTGAAATGCACTATTAGACTTCTATGGTAGGGCGAACAGAGACCCGATTGGATCATTTTACATTAAGGTTAATATAAGAATTCACGGAAATTCTATCACATTTGTTCAATTTACGTCGCTCCAATTTCAGATAGCGTATTGGGCTAAGCGGCATCTCAAAGCGCATGAAATGGCGAATAAAATGCACTATTAAACTTCTAGGCTAGGGCGAACAGAGACCCGAGCAGATCACTTTACATTATGGTTAATAAAAGAATTCAGCGTAATTCTATCACATTTGTTCAACTTACGTCGCTCCTATTTCAGATAGCGTATTGGGCTAAGCGGCATCTCAAAGCGCATGAAATGGCGAGTGAAATGCACTATTAGACTTCTATGGTAGGGCGAACAGAGACCCGATTGGATCATTTTACATTAAGGTTAATATAAGAATTCACGGAAATTCTATCACATTTGTTCAATTTACGTCGCTGATATTTCAGATAGCGTATTGGGCTAAGCGGCATCTCAATGCGCATGAAATGGCGAGTAAAATGCACTATTAATCTTCTAGGATAAGGCAAACAGAGACCCGATTCGTTCATTTTATATTTTGGTTAATATAAGAATTCAGCGTAATTCTATCACATTTGTTCAACATACATCGCTCCTATTTCAGATAGCGTACTGGGCTAGGCGGCATCTTAAAGCGCATGAAATGGCGAGCAATGTGCACTATTAAACTTCAAGGGTAGGGCGAACAAAGACCCGATTAGATCATTTTACATTAAGGTTAATATATTAATTCAGCGTAATTCTGTCACATTTGTTCAACATACGTAGCTCCTATTTCAGATAGCGTACTGGGCTAGGCGGCAACTTAAAGCGCGTGGAATGTCGAGTAAAATACACTATCAAACGTCTATGATAGGGCAATCAGAGACCCGATTAGATCATTTTATATTTTGGTTAATATAAGAATTCAGCGAAATTCTATCACATTTGTTCAATTTACGTCGCTCCTATTTCAGATAGCGTATTGGGCTAAGCGGCATCTCAATGCGCATGGATTGACGAGTGAAATGCTCTATTAAACTTCTGGGGTAGGGCGAACAGAAACCCGAATAGATCATTTTATATTACGGTTAATATAAGAATTCAGCGATATTCTATCACATTTGTTCAATTTACGTCGCTCCTATTTCAGATAGCGTACTGGGCTATGCGGCATCTTAAAGCGCGTGGAATGGCGAGTAAAATGCACTACTAAACTTCTATGATAGGGCAATCAGGCACTCGATTAGATCATTTTATATTTTGTTTAATATAAGATTTCAGGGAAATTCTATCTCATTTGTTCAATTTACGTCGCTCCTATTTCAGTTAGCGTATTCGGCTAAGCGGCATCTCAAAGAGCATGAAATGGCGAATAAAATGCACTAGTAAACTTCTAGGCTAGGGCGAACAGAGACCCGATTAGATCATTTTACATTATGGTTAATAAAAGAATTCAATGAAATTCTATCACATTTGTTCCTCTTACGTCGCTCGTATTTGAGATAGCGTATTGGGCTAAGCGGCATCTCAAAGCGCATGAAATGGCGAGTAAAATGCACTAGTAAACTTCTAGGGTAGGGCAATCAGAGACCCGATTAGATCATTTTATATTATGGTTAATTTAAGAATTCAGCAAAATTCTATCACATTTGTTCAACTTACGTCGCTCCTATTGCAGATAGCGTATTGAGCTAAGCGGCATCTCAAAGCGCATGAAATGGCGAGTAAAATGCACTATTGAACTTCTATGATAGGGCAATCAGAGACCTGATTAGATCATTTTATATTTTGGTTAATTTAAGAATTCACCGAAATTCTATCACATTTGTTCAATTTACGTCGCTCCTATTTCAGATAGCGTATTGGGCTAAGCGGCAGCTCAAAGCCCATGAAATGGCGATTAAAATGCACTATTAAACTTCTAGGGTAAGGCAAACAGATACCCGATTAGATCATTTTATATTACGGTTAATATAAGAATTCACCGAAATTCTATCACATTTGTTCAATTTACGTCGCTCCTATTTCAGATAGCGTACTGGGCTAGGCGGCATCTTAAAGCGCGTGGAAAGGCGAGTAAAATGCACTATTAAACTTCTATGATAGGGCAATCAGAGACCCGATTAGATCATTTCATATTACGGTTAATATAAGAATTCAGCGTAATTCTATCACATTTGTTCAACTTACGCCGCTCCTATTTCAGATAGCGTACTGGGCTAGGTGGCATCTTAAAGCGCGTGGAATGGCGAGTAAAATGCACTACTAAACTACTATGATAGGGCAATCAGAGACCCGATTAGGTCAATTTATATTTTGGTTAATATAAGAATTCAGCGAAATTCTATCACATTTGTTCAATTTACGTCGCTCCTATTACAGATAGCTTATTGTGCTTAGCGGCATCTCAAAGCGCATGAAGTGACGAGTGAAATGCACTATTAAACTTCTAGGGTTGGTCGAAGAAAGACCCAATTAGATCATTTTACATTAAGGTTAATATAAGAATTCAGGGAAATTCTATCACATTTGTTCAATTTACGTCGCTCCTATTTCAGATAGCGTATTGGGCTAAGCGGCATCTCAAAGCGCATGAAATGGCGAATAAAATGAGCTATTAAACTTCCAGGCTAGGGCGAACAGAGACCCGATTAGATCATTTTACATTATGGTTAATAAAAGAATTCAGCGAAATTCTATCACATTTGTTCAACTTACGTCGCTCCTATTGCAGATAGCGTATTGGGCTAAGTGGCATCTCAAAGCGCATGAAATGGCGAGTAAAATGCACTATTAAACTTCTGTGATAGGGCAATCAGAGACCCGGTTAGATCATTTTATATTTTGTTTAATAAAAGAAATCAGCGAAATTCTATCACATTTGTTCAACTTACGTCGCTGATATTTCAGATAGCGTATTGGGCTATGCGGCATCGCAAAGCGCAAGAAATGGCGAGTAAAATGCACTCTTAAACTTCTATGATAGGGCAATCAGAGACCCGATTAGATCATTTTACATTTTGTTTAATATAAGATTTCAGGGACATTCTATCACATTTGTTTAATTTACGTCGCTGCTATTTCAGATAGTGTATTGGGCTATGCGGCATCTCAACGCGCATGAAATGGCGAGTAAAATGCACTGTTAAACTTCTAGGGAAGGGCAAACGGAGACCCGATTAGATCATTTCATATTATGGTTTATTTAAGAATTCAGAAAAATTCTATCACATTTGTTCAATTTACGTCGCTCCTATTTCAGATAGCGTATTGTCCTAAGCGGCATCTCTAATCGCATGAGATGGCGAGTAAAATGCACTATTAAACTTCTAGGGTAAGGCAAACAGAGACCCGATTAGATCATTTTATATTATGGTTAATTTAAGAATTCAGCCAAATTCTATCACATTTGTTCAATTTACGTCTCTCCTATTTCAGATAGCGTATTGGGCTAAGCGCCATCTCAAAGCGCATGAAATGGCGAGTAAAATGCACTATTAAACTTCTAGGGTAGGGCAAACAGAGACCCGATTAGATCATTTTATATTATGGTTAATTTCAGAATTCAGCCAAATTCTATCACATTTGTTCAATTTACGTCGCTCCTATTACAGATAGCTTATTGTGCTTAGCGGCATCTCAAAGCGTATGAAGTGACGAGTAAAATGCACTATTAAACTTCTAGGATAAGGCAAACAGAGACCCGATTAGATCATTTTATGTTATGGTTAATATAAGAATTCAGTGTAATTCTATCACATTTGTTCAAGTTACGTCGCTCCTATTTCAGATAGCGTATTGGGCTAAGCGGCATCTCAAAGCGCATGAAATAGCGAATAAAATGAGCTATTAAACTTCTAGGCTAGGGCGAACAGAGCCCCGATTAGATCATTTTACATTATTGTTAATAATAGAATTCAGCGAAATTCTATCACATTTGTTCAACTTACGTCGCTCCTATTGCAGATAGCGTATTGGGCTAAGTGGCATCTCAAAGCGCATGAAATGGCGAGTAAAATGCACTATTAAACTTCTATGATAGGGCAATCAGAGACCCGATTAGATCATTTTATATTTTGTTTAATAAAAGAATTCAGCGAAAATCTATCACATTTGTTCAACTTACGTCGCTGATATTTCAGATAGCGTATTGGGCTATGCGGCATCGCAAAGCGCAAGAAATGGCGAGTAAAATGCACTATTAAACTTCTATGATAGGGCAATCAGAGACCCGATTAGATCATTTTACATTTTGTTTAATATAAGATTTCAGGGACATTCTATCACATTTGTTTAATTTACGTCGCTGCTATTTCAGATAGCGTATTGGGCTAAGCGGCATATCAAAGCGCATGAAATGGCGAATAAAATGCACTATTAAACTTCTAGGCGAAGGCGAACAGAGACCCGATTAGATCATTTTACATTTTGGTTAATAAAAGAATTCAGCGAAATTCTATCACATTTGCTCAATTTACGTCGCTCTTATTACAGATAGCTTATTGTGCTTAGCGGCATCTCAAAGCGCATGAAGTGACGAGTGAAATGCACTATTAAACTTCTAGGGTAGGGCAAACAGAGACCCGATAAGATCATTTTACATTATGGTTAATAAAAGAATTCAGCAAAATTCTATCACATTTGTTCAATTTACGTCGTTCCTATTTCAGATAGCGTCCTGGGCTAAGCGGCATCTAATAGCGCATGAAATGGCGAGTATAATGCACTATTAAACTTCTAGGATAAGGCAAACAGAGACCCGATTAGATCATTTTATGTTACGGTTAATATAAGAATTCAGCGTAATTCTATCACATTTGTTCAAGTTACGTCGCTCCTATTTCTGATAGCGTACTGGGCTAGGCGGCATCTTAAAGCGCGTGGAATGGCGAGTAAAATGCACTACTAAACTTCTATGATAGGGCACTCAGGCACTCGATTAGATCATTTTATATTTTGTTTAATATAAGATTTCAGGGAAATTCTATCACATTTGTTGAATGTACGTCGCTCCTATTTCAGATAGCGTATTGGGCTAAGCGGCATCTCAAAGCGCATGAAATGACGAGAGAAATGCACTATTAAACTTCTTGGGTAGGGCGAACAGAGACCCGATTGCATCATTTTATATTACGGTTAATATAAGAATTCAGCGTAATTCTATCACATTTGTTCAATATACGTCGCTCCTATTTCAGATAGCGTACTGGGCTATGCGGCATCTTAAAGCGCATGAAATGGCGAGCAATGTGCACTATTAAACTTCAAGGGTAGGGCGAACAAAGACCCGATTAGATCATTTTACATTAAGGTTAATATATTAATGCAGCGTAATTCTATCACATTTGTTCAACTTACGTCGCTCCTATTTCAGATAGCGTATTGGGCTAAGCGGGATCTCAAAGCGCATGAAATGGCGAGTAAAATGCACTATTAAACTTCTAGGGTAAGGCAAACAGAGATCCGATTAGATCATTTTATATTATGGTTAATTTAAGAATTCAGCCAAATTCTATCACATTTGTTCAATTTACGTCGGTCCTATTTCAGATAGCGTATTGGGCTAAGAGCCATCTCAAAGCGCATGAAATGGCGAGTAAAATGCACTATTAAACTTCTAGGGTAGGGCAAACAGAGACCCGATTAGATCATTTTATATTATGGTTAATTTAAGAATTCAGCCAAATTCTATCACATTTGTTCAATTTACGTTGCTCCTATTTCAGATAGCGTACTGGGCTAGGCGGAATCTTAAAGCGCGTGGATTGGCGAGTAAAATGCACTATTAAACTTCTATGATAGGGCAATCAGAGACCCGATTAGATCATTTTATATTTTGGTTAATATAAGAATTCAGCGAAATTCTATCACAATTGTTCTATTTACGTCGCTCCTATTTCAGATAGCGTATTGGGCTAGGCGGCATCTTAAAGCGCGTGGAATGGCGGGTAAAATGCACTATTAAACTTCTATGATAGGGCTATCATAGAGCCGATTGGATCATCTTATATTTTGGTTAATATAAGAATTCAGCGAAATTCTATCACATTTGTTCAACTTACGTCGCTCCTATTTCAGATAGCTTATTGGGCTAAGCGGCATCTCAAAGCGCATGAAATGACGAGTGAAATGCACTAGTAATCTTCTAGGGTAGGGCGAACAGAGATCCGATTAGATCATTTTATATTACGGTTAATATAAGAATTCAGCGTAATTCTATCACATCTGTTCAACATACGTGGCTCCTATTTGAGATAGCGTACTGGGCTAGGCGGCATCTTAAAGCGCGTTGAAGGGCGAGTAAAATGCACTTCTAAACTTCTATGGTAGGGCAATCAGAGTCCCGTTTAGATCATTTTATATTTTGTTTAATATAAGATTTCAGGGAAATTCTATCACATTTGTTGAATGTACGTCGCTCCTATTTCAGATAGCGTATTGGGCTAAGCGGCATCTCAAAGCGCATGAAATGACGAGAGAAATGCACTATTAAACTTCTTGGGTAGGGCGAACAGAGACCCGATTGCATCATTTTATATTACGGTTAATATAAGAATTCAGCGTAATTCTATCACATTTGTTCAATATACGTCGCTCCTATTTCAGATAGCGTACTGGGCTATGCGGCATCTTAAAGCGCATGAAATGGCGAGCAATGTGCACTATTAAACTTCAAGGGTAGGGCGAACAAAGACCCGATTAGATCATTTTACATTAAGGTTAATATATTAATTCAGCGTAATTCTATCACATTTGTTCAACTTACGTCGCTCCTATTTCAGATAGCGTATTGGGCTAAGCGGCATCTCAAAGCGCATGAAATGGCGAGTAAAATGCACTATTAAACTTCTAGGGTAAGGCAAACAGAGATCCGATTAGATAATTTTATATTATGGTTAATTTAAGAATTCAGCCAAATTCTATCACATTGGTTCAATCTACGTCGGTCCTATTTCAGATAGCGTATTGGGCTAAGCGCCATCTCAAAGCGCATGAAATGGCGAGTAAAATGCACTATTAAACTTCTAGGGTAGGGCAAACAGAGACCCGATTAGATCATTTTATATTATGGTTAATTTCAGAATTCAGCCAAATTCTATCACATTTGTTCAATTTACGTCGCTCCTATTTCAGATAGCGTACTGGGCTAGGCGGAATCTTAAAGCGCGTGGATTGGCGAGTAAAATGCACTATTAAACTTCTATGATAGGGCAATCAGAGACCCGATTAGATCATTTTATATTTTGGTTAATATAAGAATTCAGCGAAATTCTATCACAATTGTTCTATTTACGTCGCTCCTATTTCAGATAGCGTATTGGGCTAAGCGGCATCTCAAAGCGCATGAAATGGCGAGTGAAATGCACTATTACACTTCTAGGGTAGGGCGAACAGAGACCCGATTAGATCATTTTGCATTAAGGTTAATATAAGTATTCAGGGAAATTCTATCACATTTGTTCAATTTACGTCGCTCCTATTTCAGATAGCGTATTGGGCTAAGCGGCATCTCAAAGCGCATGAAATGGCGAGTAAAATGCACTATCAAACTTATAGGGTAGGACAAACAGAGAACCGATTAGATCATATTATATTATGGTTAATTTACGAATTCAGGAAAATTCTATCACATTTGTTCAATTTACATCGCTCCTATTTCAGATATCGTATTGGGCTAACCGGCAACTCAAAGCGCATGAAATGACGAGTGAAATGCAGTATTAAACTTCTAGGGTAGGGAGAACAGAGACCCGACTAGATCATTTTACATTAAGGTTAATATAAGAATTCAGGGAAATTCTATCACATTTGTTCAATTTACGTCGCTCCTATTTCAGATAGCGTATTGGGCTAAGCGGCATCTCAAAGCGCATGAAATGGCGAGTAAAATGCACTGCTAAACTTGTAGGGTAGGGCAAACAGAGACCCGATTAGATCATTTTATATTATAGTTATTTTAAGATGTCAGCAAAATTCTGTCACGTTTGTTCAATTTACGTCGCTCCAATTTCAGATTGCGTACTGGGTTAGGCGGCATCTTAAAGCGCGTAGAATGGCGATCAAAATGCACTATTAAACTTCTATGATAGGGCAATCAGAGACCCGACTAGATCATTTTATATTTTGGTTAATATAAGAATTCAGCGAAATTCTATCACAATTGTTCAATTTACGTCACTCCTATTTCAGATAGCGGATTGGGCTAAGCGGCATCTCAAAGCGCATGAAATGACGAGTGAAAGGCACTCTTAAACTTCTAGGGTAGGGCGAACAGAGAACCGATTAGATCATTTTATATTACGGTTAATATAATAATTCAGTGTAATTCTATCACATTTGTTCAACTTACGTCGCTCCTATTTCAGATAGCGTACTGGGCTAGGCGGCATCTTAAAGCGCGTGGAATGGCGAGTAAAATGCACTATTAAACTTCTATGATAGGGCTATCGGAGACCCGATTAGATCATTTTATATTTTGGTTAATATAAGAATCCAGCGAAATTCTATCACATTCGTTCAATTTACGTCGCACCTATTTCAGATATCGTATTGGGCTAAGCGGCATCTCAAAGCGCATGAAATGGTGAGTAAAATGCACTGCTAAACTTCTAGGGTAGGGCGAACAAAGGCCCGATTAGATCATTTTACATTAAGGTTAATATAAGAATTCAGGGAAATTCTATCACATTTGTTCAATTTACGTCGCTGATATTTCAGATAGCGTATTGGGCTAAGCGGCATCTCAATGCGCATGAAATGGCGAGTAAAATGCACTATTAATCTTCTAGGATAAGGCAAACAGAGACCCGATTCGATCATTTTATATTACGGTTAATATAAGAATTCAGCGTAATTCTATCACATTTGTTCAACGTACGTCGCTCCTATTTCAGATAGCGTACTGGGCTAGGCGGCATCTTAAAGCGCGTGGAATGGCGGGTAAAATGCACTATTAAACTTCTAGGGTAGGGCAAACAGAGACCCGATTAGATCATTTTGTACTATGGTTAATTTAAGAATTCAGCAAAATTCTATCACGTTTGTTCAATTTGCGTCGGTCCTATTTCAGATAGCGTATTGGGCTAAGCGCCATCTCAAAGCGCATGAAATGGCGAGTAAAATGCACTGCTAAACTTGTAGGGTAGGGCAAACAGAGACCCGATTAGATCATTTTATATTATGGTTAATTCAAGATGTCAGCAAAATTCTATCACATTTGTTCAATTTACGTCGCTCCTATGTCAGATATCGTATTGGGCTAAGCGGCATCTCAAAGCGCATGAAATGGCGAGTAAAATGCACTGCTAAACTTGTAGGGTAGGGCAAACAGGGACCCGATTAGATCATTTTATATTACGGTTAATATAATAATTCAGCGAAATTCTATCACATGTGTTCAATTTACGTCGCTCCTATTGCAGATATCGTATTGGGCTAAGCGGCATCTCAAAGCGCATGAAATGGCGAGTAAAATGCACTGCTAAACTTCTAGGGTAGGGCGAACAAAGACCCGATTAGTTCATTTTACATTAAGGTTAATATAAGAATTCAGGGAAATTCTATCACATTTGTTCAACTTACGTCGCTCCTATTTCAGATGCGTATTGGGCTAAGCGGCATCTCAAAGCGCATGAAATGGCGAGTAAAATACACTATTAAACTTCTAGGGTAGGGCAAACAGAGACCCGATTAGATCATTTTATATTATGGTTAATTTAAGAATTCAGCCAAATTCTATCACATTTTTTCAATTTACGTCGCTCCTATTTCAGATAGCATACTGGGCTAGGCGGAATCTTAGAGCGCGTGAAATGGCGAGTAAAATGCACTATTAAACTTCTATGATAGGGCAATCAGAGAACCGATTAGATTATTTTGTATTTTGGTTAATATAAGAATTCAGGGGAAATTCTATCACATTTGTTCAATTTACGTCGCTCCTATTTCAGATATCGTATTGGGCTAAGCGGCATCTCAAAGCGCATGAAATGACGAGTGAAATGCACTATTAAACTTCTAGGGTAGGGCGAACAGAGTCCCGATTAGATCATTTTACATTAAGGTTAATATAAGTATTCAGGGAGATTCTGTCACATTTGTTCAATTTACGTCGCTCCTATTTCAGACAGCGTACTGGGCTAGGCGGCATCTTAAAGCGCGTGGAATGGCGAGTAAAATGCACTGTTAAACTTCTATGATAGGGCAGTCAGAGACCCGATTAGATCATTTTATATTTTGTTTAATATAAGATTTCAGGGAAATCCTATCACATTTGTTCTATTTACGTCGCTCCTATTTCAGTTAGCGTATTGGGCTAACCGGCATCTCAAAGCGCATGAAATGGCGAATAAAATGGACAATTAAACTTCTAGGGTAGGGCAAACGGAGACCCGATTAGATCATTTTATATTACGGTTAATATAAGAATTCAGCGTAATTCTATCACATTTCTTCAAATTACGTCGCTCCTATTTCAGATAGCGTATTGGGCTAAGCGGCAACTCAAAGCGCATGAAATGGCGAGCAAAATGCACTATTAAACTTCTAGGGTAGGGCAAACAGAGACCCGATTAGATCATTTTGTACTATGGTTAATTTAAGAATTCAGCAAAATTCTATCACGTTTGTTCAATTTACGTCGCTCCTATTGCAGATAGCGTGTTGGGTTAAGCGGCATCTCGAAGCGCATGAAATGGCGAGTATAATGCACTATTAAACTTCTAGGTTAAGGCAAACAGATACCCGATTAGATCATTTTATATTATGGTTAATATAAGAATTCAGCGAAATTCTATCACATTTGTTCAATTTACGTCGCTCATATTTCAGATAGCGTATTGGGCTAAGCGGCATCTCAAAGCGCATGAAATGAAGAGTGAAATGCACTATTAAACTTCTAGGGTAGGGCAATCAGTGACCCGATTAGATCATTTTATATTATAGTTAATTTAAGAATTCAGCGATATTCTATCACATTTGTTCAATTTACGTCGCTCCTATTTCAGATAGCGTATTGGGCTAAGCGGCATCTCAAAGCGCATGAAATGGCAAGTAAAATGCACTATTAAACTTCTAGGGTAGGGCAATCAGTGACCCGATTAGATCATTTTATATTATAATTAATTTAAGAATTCAGCGAAATTCTATCACATTTGTTCAATTTACGTCGCTCCTATTTCAGATAGCGTATTGGTCTATGCGGCATCTTAAAGCGCTCGGAATGGCGAGTAAAATGCACTATTAAACTTCTATGCTAGGGCAATCAGAGACCCGATTAGATCATTTCATATTTTGGTTAATATAAGAATTCAGTGAAATTCTATCACATTTGTTCAATTTACGTCGCTCCTATTTCAGATAGCGTATTGGGCAAAGCGGCATCTCAAAGCGTATGAAATGGCGAATAAAATGCACTATTAAAGTTCTAGGGTAGGGCAAACAGAGACCCGATTAGATCAGTTTATGTTATGGTTAATTTATGAATTGAGCGAAATTCTATCACATTCGTTCAATTTACGTCGCTCCTATTTCAGATAGCGTATTGGGCAAAGCGGCATCTCAAAGCGCATGAAATGACGAGTAAAATGCACTATTAAACTTCTAGGGTAGGGCAGGCAGAGACCCGATTAGATCATTTTATATTATGGTTAATTTAAGAATTCAGCAAAATTCTATCACATTCGTTCAATTTAGGTTGCTCCTATTTCAGATAGCGTATTGGGCTAAGCGGCATCTCAAAGCGCATGAAATGGCGAGTGAAATGCACTATAAGACTTCTATGGTAGGGCGAACAGAGACCAGATTAGATCATTTTACATTCTGGTTAATAAAATAATTCAACGAAATTCTATCACATTTGTTCAACTTTCGTCGCTCCTATTTCAGATAGCGTATTGAGCTAAGCGGCATCTCGAAGCGCATGAAGTGGCGAGTATAATGCACTATTAAACTTCTAGGATAAGGCAAACAGATACCCGGTTTAGATCACTTTATATTACGGTTAATATAAGAATGCAGCGTAATTCTATCACATTTGTTCAATTTACGTCGCTCCTATTTCAGATAGCGTATTGGGCTAAGCGGTAACTGAAAGCGCATGAAATGACGAGTGAAATGCACTATTAAACTTCTAGGGTAGGGCGAACAGAGTCCCGATTAGATCATTTTACATTCTGGTTAATAAAATAATTCAGCGAAATTCTATCACATTTGTTCAACTTTCGTTGCTCCTATTTCAGATAGCGTATAGGGTTACGCGGCATCTCAAAGCGCATGAAATGGCGAGTAAAATGCACTATTAAACTTCTAGGGTAGGGCAAACAGAGACCCGATTAGATCATTTTATATTATGGTTAATTTAAGAATTCAGCAAAATTCTATCACATTTGTTCAATTTACGTCGCTCCTATTTCGGATAGCGTACTGGGCTAGGCGGCATCCTAAAGCGCGTGGAGTGGCGAGTAAAAATGCACTATTAAACTTGTATGATAGGGCAATCAGAGACGCGATTAGATCATTTTATATTTTGTTTAATACAAGATTTCAGGGAAATTCTATCACATTTGTTCAATTCGTGTCGCTGATATTTCGAGATAGCGTATTGGGCTAAGCGGCATCTCAAAGCGCATGAAATGGCGAGTAAAATGCACTATTAAACTTCTAGGGGTAGGGCAAACAGAGACCCGATTAGATCATTTTATATTATGGTTAATTTAAGAATTCAGCAAGATTCTATCACATTTGTTCAACTTACGTCGCTCCTATTTCAGATAGCGTACTGGGCTAGGCGGAAACTTAAAGCGCGTGGAATGGCGAGTAAAATGCACTACTAAACTTCTATGATAGGGCAATCAGAGACCCGATTAGATCAGTTTATATTTTGTTTAATATAAGATTTCAGGGAAATAGTATCACATTTGTTCAATTTACGTCGCTCCTATATCAGGTAGCGTATTCGGCTAAGCGGCATCTCAAAGCGCATGAAATGGCGAGTGAAACGCACCTTTAGACTTCTATGGTAGGGCGAACAGAGACCCGATTAGATCATTTTACATTAAGGTTAATATAAGGATTCACGGAAATTCTACCACATTTGTTCAATTTACGTCGCTCCTATTGCAGATAGCGTATTGGGCTTAGCGGCATCTTAAAGCGCGTGGAATGGCGGGTAAAATGCACTACTAAACTTCTATGATAGGGCAAACAGAGACCCGATTAGATCATTTCATATTATGGTTTATTTAAGAATTCAGAAAAATTCTGTCACATTTGTTCAATTTACGTCGCTGATATTTCAGATAGCGTATTGGGTTAAGCGGCATCTCAATGCGCATGAAATGGCGAGTAAAATGCACTATTAAACTTCTAGGATAAGGCAAACAGAGACCCGATTCGTTCATTTTATATTACGGTTAATATAAGAATTCGGCGTAATTCTATCACATTTGTTCAACGTACGTCGCTCCTATTTCAGATAGCGTACTGGGCTAGGCGGCATCTTAAAGCGCGTGGAATGGCGGGTTAAAATGCACTATTAAACTTCTATGGTAGGGCTATCAGAGACCCGATTAGATCATCTTATATTTTGGTTAATATAAGAATTCAGCGAAATTCTATCACATTTGTTCAACTTACGTCGCTGCTATTTCAGATAGCGTATTGGGCTAAGCGGCATCTCAAAGCGCATGAAATGACGAGTGAAATGCACTAGTAATCTTCTAGGGTAGGGCAAACAGAGACCCGATAGGACCATTTTATATTATGATTAATTTAAGAATTCAGCGAATCTCTATCACATTTGTTCAATTTACGTCGCTCCTATTGCAGATAGCGTATTGGGCTAAGCGCCATCTCAAAGCGCATGAAATGGCGAGTAAAATACACTATTAAACTTCTAGGGTAGGGCGAACGGAGACCCGATTAGATCATTTTACATTAAGGTTAATATAAGTATTCAGGGAAATTCTATCACATTTGTTCAATTTACGTCGCTCCTATTGCAGATAGCGTATTGGGCTTAGCGGCATCTCAAAGCGCATGAAATGACGAGTGAAATGCACTATTAAACTTCTAGGGTAGGGCAAACAGAGACCCGATTAGATCATTTTATATTACGGTTAATATAAGAATTCAGCGTAATTCTATCACATTTCTTCAAATTACGTCGCTCCTATTTCAGATAGCGTACTGGGCTGGCCGTTATCTTAAAGCGCGTGGAATGGCGAGTAAAATGCACTATTAAACTTCTATGATAGGGCAATCAGTGACCCGATTAGATCATTTTATATTATAGTTAATTTAAGAATTCAGCGAAATTCTATCACATTTGTTCAATTTACGTCGCTCCTATTTCAGATAGCGTATTGGGCTAAGCGGCATCTCAAAGCGCATGAAATGGCGAGTAAAATGCAATACTAAACTTCTAGGATAATGCAAACAGAGACCCCATTAGACCATTTTATATTTTTGTTAATATAAGAATTCAGCGATATTCTATCACATTTGTTCAATTTACGTCGCTCGTATTTCCGATAGCGTATTGGGCTAAGCGGCATCTCAAAGCGCGTGAAATGGCGAGTAAAATGCACTATTAAACTTCTAGGGGTAGGGCAATCAGTGACCCGATTAGATCATTTTATATTATAGTTAATTTAAGAATTCAGCGATATTCTATCACATTTGTTCAATTTACGTCGCTCCTATTTCAGATAGCGTATTGGGCTATGCGGCATCTTAAAGCGCTCGGAATGGCGAGTAAAATGCACTATTAAACTTCTATGCTAGGGCAATCAGAGACCCGATTAGATCATTTTATATTTTGGTTAATGTAAGAATTCAGTGAAATTCTATCACATTTGTTCAATTTACGTCGCTCCTATTTCAGATAGCGTATTGGGCAAAGCGGCATCTCAAAGCGTATGAAATGGCGAATAAAATGCACTATTAAAGTTCTAGGCTCGGCGAACAGAGATCCGATTAGTTCATTTTACATTATGGTTAATAATCGAATTCAGCGAAATTCTATCACAATTGTTCCACTTATATCGCTCCAATTTCAGATAGCGTATTAGGCTAAGCGGCATCTCAAAGCGCATGAAATGACGAGTAAAATGCACTATTAAAGTTCTAAGGTAGGGCAAACAGAGACCCGATTAGATCATTTTATATTATGGTTAATTTAAGAATTCAGCAAAATTCTATCACAATCGTTCAATTTAGGTCGCTCCTATTTCAGATAGCGTAATGGGCTAAGCGGCATCTCAAAGCGCATGAAATGGCGAGTGAAATGCACTATAAGACTTCTATGGTAGGGCGAACAGAGACCAGATTAGATCATTTTACATTCTGGTTAATAAAATAATTCAGCGAAATTCTATCACATTTGTTCAACTTTCGTCGCTCCTATTTCAGATAGCGTATTGAGCTAAGCGGCATCTCGAAGCGCATGAAATGGCGAGTATAATGCACTATTAAACTTCTAGGATAAGGCAAACAGATACCCGGTTAGATCATTTTATATTACGGTTAATATAAGAATGCAGCGTAATTCTATCACATTTGTTCAAGTTACGTCGCTCCTATTTCAGATAGCGGACTGGGCTAGGCGGCATCTTAAAGCGCGTGGAATGGCGAGTAAAATGCACTACTAATCTTCTATGATAGGGCAATCAGAGACCCGATTAGATCATTTTATATTTTGTTTAATATCAGATTTCAGGGAAATTCTATCACATTTGTTCAACTTTCGTCGCTCCTATTTCAGATAGCGTATTGGGCTAAGCGGCATCTCAAAGCGCATGAAATGGCGTGTAAAATGCACGATTAAACTTCTAGGGTAGGGCAAACAGAGACCCGATTAGATAATTTTATATTTTGGTTAATATAAGAATTCAGCGAAATTCTATCACATTTGTTCAATTTACGTCGCTCCTATTTAAGATAGCTTATTGGGCTTAGCGCATCTCAAATCGCATGAAATGGCGAACAAAATGCACTATTAAACTTCAAGGCTAGGGCGAACAGAGACCAGATTAGATCATTTTATATTTTGGTTAATATAAGAATTCTGCGAAATTCTATCACATTTGTTCAATTTACGTCGCTCCTATTTCAGATAGCGTACTGGGCTAGGCGGCATCTTAAAGCGGGTGGAATGGCGAGTAGAATGCACTATTAAAATTCTATGGTAGGGCAAACAGAGACTCGATTAGATCATTTTACATTAATGTTAATAAAAGAATTCAGCGAAATTCTATCACATTTGTTCAACTTACGTCGCTCCTATTTCAGATAGTGTATTGGGCTAAGCGGCACCTCAAAGCGCATGAAATGGCGAGTGAAATGCACCATTAGACTTCTATGGTAGGGCGAACAGAGACCCGATTGGATCATTTTACATTAAGGTTTATATAAGAATTCACGGAAATTCTATCACATTTGTTCAATTTACGTCGCTGATATTTCAGATAGCGTATTGGGCTAAGCGGCATCTCAATGCGCATGAAATGGCGAGTAAAATGCACTATTAATCTCTAGGATAAGGCAAACAGAGACCCGATTCGTTCATTTTATATTACGGTTAATATAAGAATTCAGCGTAATTCTATCACATTTGTTCAAGGTACGTCGCTCCTATTTCAGATAGCGTACTGGGCTAGGCGGCATCTTAAAGCGCGTGGAATGGCGGGTAAAATGCACTATTAAACTTCTATGATAGGGCTATCAGAGAGCCGATTGGATCATCTTATATTTTGGTTAATATAAGAATTCAGCGTAATTCTATCACATCTGTTCAACATACGTGGCTCCTATTTGAGATAGCGTACTGGGCTAGGCGGCATCTTAAAGCGGGTGAAGGCGAGTAAAATACACTTCTAAACTTCTATGGTAGGGCAATCAGAGTCCCGTTTAGATCATTTTATATTTTGTTTAATTAAGATTTCAGGGAAATTCTATCACATTTGTACAGTTTACGTCGCTCCTATTTCAGATAGCGTATTGGGCTAAGCGGCATCGCAAAGCGCATGAAATGACGAGAGAAATGCACCATTAAACTTCTAGGGTAGGGCAAACAGAGACCCGATTAGATAATTTTATATTACGGTTAATATAAGAATTCAGCGTAATTCTATCACATTTGTTCAATTTACGTCGCTCCTATTTCAGATATCGTATTGGGCTAAGCGGCATCTCAAAGCGCATGAAATGGCGAGTAAAATGCACTGCTAAACTTGTAGGGTAGGGCAAACAGGGACCCGATTAGATCATTTTATATTACGGTTAATATAAGAATTCAGCGAAATTCTATCACATTTGTTCAATTTACGTCGCTCCTATAGCAGATATCGTATTAGGCTAAGCGGCATCTCAAAGCGCATGAAATGGCGAGTAAAATGCACTGCTAAACTTCTAGGGTAGGGCGAACAAAGACCCGATTAGTTCATTTTACATTAAGGTTAATATAAGAATTCAGGGAAATTCTATCACATTTGTTCAACTTACGTCGCTCCTATTTCAGATGCGTATTGGGCTAAGCGGCATCTCAAAGCGCATGAAATGGCGAGTAAAATACACTATTAAACTTCTAGGGTAGGGCAAACAGAGACCCGATTAGATCATTTTATATTATGGTTAATTTAAGAATTCAGCCAAATTCTATCACATTTTTTCAATTTACGTCGCTCCTATTTCAGATAGCTTTTTGGGCTAAGCGGCATCTCAAAGCGCATGAAATGACGAGTGAAAGGCACTATTAAACTTCTGGGGTAGGGCGAACAGAGAACCGATTAGATCATTTTACATTAAGGTTAAT